>JABTTQ020003334.1:0-189157 GCA_016081115.2 Rehmannia glutinosa
CGCTTGGTAATGTTTTTGATCGGGGTTAGACCTGGCCGATGAGTGCCTGCTCACCTTGTTTATGATAAGACCCATCTCCGACTCATCGGCCGAGCTACATCGTTGTGTGGCCGAGTATGAGCTACGCTTTTTGAAAATGGAGGAGGATTTTTGGCGCCGTAAAGTCATTGCTCAGCCAATGGGCCGAGGGGAGCGCAACACCAAGTTTTTCCAAGGATTTGTTGCGTGCGGTGTCGCGCCAGATCCACTCGATTGACGATGATGGGGTGACGATCACACAAGACTCGAGATTCTAAGTCGGAAGTTCAGCTTTTTCACTTTATTGACTTCCGACTGAGTATCCGACTCCCGTCGATGAGTTCTTTCCGACTTCCCGATTCCGTTGATCTTGATGGACTTTCAGGATATGCCGACGACTCGTGGAGGTTCAGCGACGCGTGTTTGGGATTGATCCGCCTAGTGTTTCTGGGCCTCGATGGATTCTCATATTTGTTTTTCCAAAGACTATTGGGATTTCGCCGTAATCGGATGTTGAGGATGCGGTGGTTGATTTTTTCTCGGTAATCTCATGTCGTCCACATTCACGGCTACATCTATAGTTCTCATTCCGAAGGTTTCTCACCCTCGGAAGTGGATCGGTTTCGCCGATTAGCCTCGCGGCAATGTGACGAATAAGATTATCTCTAAGATTATGAATGCGCGGTTGGTCTCGATTCTCGCCTTTGATTGTGTCACCGAATCGTGAGTGGCTTCACACCGGTCGTGTCATCTCGGATAACATATTGCTCGCAAGCAGAGCTTATCCATGATATCGCCTTAGCCACGGAGATTCCTAATGTGGTGATGAAGTCGGATATGGCTAAAGCTTATGATAGGTGTCATGGGGATTTCGTAGATACGACTATGATTCATATGGGCTTCCCGCTCGGTGGATTGATATGGTTGGCACAGATTGAGCACGCGCTTCCTCGTTTCGGTTAATGGTATCCCTTCTCCGGATATTTTCCTTCAACTTGGGGATCGTGGTAGGGGATCCTCTATCTCCGCCTTGTTTGTTTTTGGCGGCAGTAATATTTATCCCGTGGATTGATTCCACTATTAGACGACACCGAGATATGATTTATCTGGACGCGACGAGGTTTTCCGTGACGATCCGCCTATGCCGATGATGTGGTTATCTTCACCGTATGCCTCGAGGATGGTTTGGTCACGTTGAGACACTTTCTCGAGCACTATTCGCTACTTCGGGTAGCCGGGTCGCAGGTACGTAAGAGTAGTTTCTTTTGGCCCCACGTTACATTGAAGCGGTGGGAACACATGGTGCACGACCTGACCGGCTTCGGCCCCGCGATGACTTGCCGATGACTTATTTGGGGTGTCCCTTTGTTCAAATAGGCAAATGACGAAAGAGCTCTTTCTCCCGTGATTCGCAGGATGTTGATAGAGTTGCGGGGTGGTCGACGCACTGGGCCCTTTGGAGGAGGCTTGCTCTTATTCGAGCACGCTAATGGCCACTCCGTTACATATTCTTCTTGTCATGCGTACGGCCGCCAAAGATAGTTCTTCATCACTTGGAGCAGATCATGGCTAGATTCTTCTAGGCTCTTACGCAGATGTAAGAAGACTCACCGGATTAGTTGGGATGATATCCGCCACCCTATTTCTCGAGGGTGGTTTGGGGTTGCGCCGACTTTCGATATTCCGACGCCTTTCAGCCATTACAAGTTGTGGTGGAAGTTACGTGAGGGCCATTGTTAGGAATTTTATTGTTTAGATTTTGATGAATGCCATGTAAAACTTAGAATAGAAAGTTGGCACCCCAATTCTTGTTGTAAAATGCTTTGTAACAATTAGAGTTGGCCAAGCCGAGTTAAGTCGCCTACACCCTAACATGCAAGAAGACAATCAAGATGGAAGGAAGACTCACGTGAGACATTTGAGTATGGCAAAGAAGAGAGGGAACTCTATCAAGAAGCAATGAGATGCGACTAAGTGGGAGATCGATCAAGTCAACTCGAGAAAAGCCAAGTCTCAAGTTGAAGTGACAAGAGTCATCCATGATTGGAAGTCTGACTCTAAGTCACCTGGGGAAAGCAAGGAAATGCGGTCAAGTCGAGATAATCAGAAAAGATCCGTTGCTTGTAAATCAAGAGATTTACTTAAACAAGTAATATCTCCATACCACCTTTCTGAGTGCTCACCCTTAAGCGTGCAAATGGAATGAACCAATGGGAAGCACTACACGTGTCGTAACTCAAAAGGTGAAAGAACAATTCATATGAGGAAATGGCAATTCCAAGGATCGCAACAAGACAAGCCAACGACGCAGTAAGTGACTTTCAAAAATTAGCATATCTCTTCAACGGGCAAATTTTTGAAAGATCACTATAAAAGGCCGAGGAGTTTAATTGAGAAACCGAGAGACAAGTGACACAAGAGATAGACCGAACCAAAGACGCTCAAGCAATTATTAGAAAATCAAACATTCTCAATCTCTCAAGCCTAAACTACGAAGAACATCAATCCAACACTCACCGTGAAGGAAAGATAACTTCAATCAGTTGAAGAGGAAATTATGAAAACAAGGGTCTACATTCCACGAAGGATTGTAGGAAGGTTCAAGATCGAACCAAGTCTTAAGCTTTTGGAGGACTTCGTGATCAAATCCAAAGAGCTTGAGCAAGTGAGTGTAGTAGCAAGGCATCCGCCCATGAAGAAGCTCGAGTCATACGAGAAGCCGGTGAGTGATCAAGGCGTCTCCAGATCGAGTCCCAAAGGATCAAGTCACCTGTGTGATCAAGACTTGTATCCGGACTGCTACCACTTTGTAAACCGATCATTACCTAGTGGATTCCTCCAGGAGTTGGAGAAGAGAGAGTAGAAGAATTACCCCATCTTCGAACCTCTATAAAATTTCACCGTGTCATTTACATTTCAGCCTTTTAATTCTTGCATTTTTAATGTTTATATCTCATTGATAAATTTTCTATCCACTTGATAATTTATAAGTACTAAACCAAGCACTAAACTCTTGCTTAATCAAACTTAAGGGTGTTAAGTCTTTCCAAAAAAACAAAACCACAATGAGTTAATTTAGAACCACTGGATGAGTTATTCCATCAACAACTCACTTGAGTCCGTTGAGAGATTAATTCTATTGAGTGACTAAATTGACTGTCCATCAAGGACACACATCCGTGTAGTATCAACTCGAATATTTAAAAAGGACTAAATCGAAAATTTGCAAGGTTTATTCAACCCCCTTCTATACCTTACACTTACACCCTTGGGACCTACAAGTGGTATCGTGAGCGGTTGGTTCATTAACCCTCCGCACCGGTTCTCGAACTAGATCTCCAAACTTTTTCAAAGGTTGCTTTAGTACTTAAACTCTCAAAACTCCTTTTATCATTAAAAGGTATTATCATGGAAGCAAATTTGACACGTATCCCTATGTTCACAATTGAAGAATTTGATGATTGGAAAATTCGTATGTAGGCTCATCTATCAAAGATTACATGATGAGATGTGGATAGTGATAGAAGATGGGCCTCGCAAATCTTAAAGGTGAACACGGTTATGCGAAGAGTTGCAAATCAAGGAGAAGAGGATGTTGCTCCCATCACCATGGTTGAAAACCAAGAACCGAGTGGACAAATGATGATAGAAAAAGATACAACCTGGACAATGTAGCCAAGGACATTCTTTACAAAACCCTGGACAAAGCCATGTTCAATAAAGTCAAATCATGCAAAAAACGCTAAAGAAATGGGACAAGCCGACATTGATTTGTGAAGGCTCGGAGCAAATCAAAGAAAACAAATTATCGGTGGTCGTACAGTAAATTTGAGAACTTCAAAATGATCTCAGGAGAGAACCTGGATCAATCGGATGCTCGGTTCACGTAAATCACAAATGAGTTTATGCACTTGGAAAGGAATATACACGAGAAGGAAATATGTATGAAGATCCTAAAAAGTCTCCCGGTGAATGGGAAATGAAGGTCATGGCACCGAGACATTCCATGGACCTATCAAAGACATCCAACCATGAACTATTCTCGACCTCAAAGCCTACGAGTTTGAGCCGAGAAGAAAAGACGAGGGAGAGAGACAATTTGTACCCAAAACAAATTTTGCTTCTAATTGTTAAAGATGGGAAGAGAGTTGAGGTCAAAGAAGTCATTGATCCGTAAGAAATAGCCCTGATGGTTAAGAGGTTCAACAAGTTCTTCAATAAGAACTACAAGAGAGGAAAGGTGAATCTTCCGTGAAGATACTCACCTCCCCCTCCAAATCAAGGGAAGATAGGCCAACCAAGAGAACATATCATCAAAAAGTTGAGTATCAAAGGGTTGACAATTCAAGAATGGAAAGATTTGATCAAAAGGCTTAATATCTATGTTGGAACGTAGACAACCAAGTCACTATGCCATTGATCGCTCATATCCCGTAGTCAACAAATACAGGAATGAAGAAGAAAGAAAGGTCTTGAGAGAAAGAAAGGACAAGAAAAGAAAAAGGCAATGATGGCTGCAGAGATCAGCCGAGACAACTAAGTCAAGAGAGACAAATGATTCGCAGAGCAGTTGAAGTTCGACTACTCAAGTGACTCGAAGAAGAAGCCCGATCCGCTTGATGGCCAAGGAACAAGATCAATCGACCAAGAAGATGAGGTACAATCCAACTCATCAAACTCGGACTCTAGTGATAGTGACATGTGACACACACACTTCGTCACCCACTCGATCTTTATGATTCATTAGGCAAAATGATGAAAGCTTTTGAACACATTAAATCCTCACACACACTATTAAATGAGGAAAACAACCTACTCAAGAGTCAAAACTCAAAGCCGACTAAGGAGCCGAGTACTCTAAGTCAAATAGTTGATGAGAATGAAAGTTTAAAGGCTGAAAATGCTAAATTAATAGCAGAAATTGTTGCTATAGAGAAGAGGGAGAATGACCTCAAAAATGTTATTGCCTCATTCACTAAGGCATCTAAATCATTGGATGATCTTATTATGAGTCAAAGAGAATGTGGAGACAAGACAGGCTTAGGATTTAATTCCTCGTGCTATGTCAAACCTCAAAAGTAATTTTGGAAAAAGGATCTTCAAGTCATGAAGAGTCCGAAAAATCCAAAACTCTAAATGTTGCACACACATTCAATCCAAAGCACCATAACAAGCAAACCGGCCTTGGTTATAAAGGAAAAGAAAAAACAAGTTGAGTGCGGCTGAAAGGACAAAATTGAGAAGAGATTGGCCCAGTTCCTCAAAGAACTCCAAATGTAAAATACTCAGAAAGAAGAAGCAGAGCTACCAAAACCCCATAAAATCTATAAGAGAAATACATATGATGGGAATGGTAGAAAATATCCAAGCCAAGTCGATTGGAATAATGTGAACTATCAAAGATAGACTTATGGAATATAAGCCCAAATGGCAAAGGCCTAGAACTCAAGAAAGGCCATTCCAAAAGTATAAGAGCTTTCATCAAAGACACCTATGCACCTAGGCACCACACTCAAAGACACCACAACTACCCAAGAAAGTTAATTGCTAAAACACATATGCAGCATACGCATAAAAGAGACAATTTGTATGAACCTAGAATCCCCAAGCAATTTGCCAGGATTAATTATGATTATGGCATCGATAGATGGCAACCCCTTAGAGTCAAATCATTTGGCTATAAGTTGGTTGGATCATCTTACAATTCTAACCCCTCCCAGACCCGACAAGTATGGGTACCTAAAACTTAATTTCCTTGATTGGGTTCGAAGGAACAAATTGAGTGCCAAGGAACCTGGTACATGGATAGTGGCATTCCGGATACATGACAGAAACAAGAAAAATCTGTCAAAATTCAAAGAAGTAAAAGGAGCAAAAGTCATATTTGGAGGAAATGAAGCTCCTGGTGAAATAAGAGGCATTGGATCCATCAAGAGGAATGGATTAGAAATCACAGACGTTGCATATGTTGAAGGACTCAACTTCAACCTGCTAAGCATCACCAACTCGTGACAAGGGCTACAATGTTGGATTTAACATGGGTATATGCCAAATCAAGGATATTGAATCAAATGAAGTTGTCTTTTGCAAGGATGTAGACAGGAAGAATATGTATGTCGTAGATTGGTCGATCGCAACACCCAAAGACTTGTCTACTAGCAAAAGAGCATAGTGAATCAAGTTGGTTGTGGCACAAAAAGCCGAGTCATCTAAATTTCAAAACGATTAACAAGTTTGCAAGAAGTAATCTTGTGGAAGGACTTCCGATTCAAGATACAAAAAGGAGAGTATATGTGATGCATGTCGAAAGGAAAACAAATCAAATCTTCATTCAAAGAAAAGACATGCCAATCTTCAACAAGAATATTGCATCCGCTTCATATGGATCTATTTGGCCCAAGTGGAACCAAGCAAAGATAAGTGGAAAGAAATACACCTTGGTGGTAGTAGATGATTACTCAAGATATACATGGACAATATTCATGTGTAAGAAGAAAGAAACTCTACAAAAACTACCACAAATTGGTGATGAAGAGGATTCAAAACGAGAAGAGCCAAACCATTATCAAAATAAGATCGTGCAGGAACCGAGTTTGTCAATGGAATAATAACTCATATTGTATTGAAAATGGTATTGGTCATGAACTATCGCCAGCACAAGGACTCCACAGAATGGAGTTGAAAGAAGAAGCAGAATAACCTCAACGAAGCGGAAGGACCATGTTAGTCAAGCAAGGTTACCAAAAAGATTTTGGTCAAGCAATCAACACAGCTTGCTACACCCAAAACAGATGTATGATAAACAGACAAACGGTGACAAAGACTCCTATGAGATTTGGACTGACGAAAAACCAAATGTTGCATATTTAATATTTGGATGTAAATGCTTCATCCACAACAATGGCAAAGACAATCTAAAGACTTTTGATGCTAAAGGCGATGAAGGTATCTTCTTAGATACTCACCAAAGCAAAGCCTACAGAGTACTCAACAAAAGAACTATGGTTGCGCGAGAAGAATCCATTCATGTGGTATTCGATGAGCCAAATGTAAATGGAGAAGACATTGAAGAATCGGTGATAAGTCGAATCATCCAAACATACGTAAGAGTCCTTATCTTTCAAGTCAAGCCGGAATTATCAATTCAAGAAGATGAGATAGTCAATCTCGTAAAATTTGGAAAATTTGCAGCTAAGTGATTACGAGAGAGCGACCACAACAACACAAACCGCAAGTCGACTAAATCCAGCCTAACTTACTCCAACCTCGATGTAAGATGGCCGAGAGACCATCCACGTAACTTGTCATTGGAGATATAAAAGAAGGTGTCAAAACAAGATCCAGAACTCAACAAGAAGCCATGTTCACATGCTTCATCTCGCAAATAGAGCCCAAAGACGTGTCACAAGCTTTGGACGACACACATTGGATTCAAGCTATGCAAGAAGAGTCAATCGGTTTGAAAGAAATAAAGTATGGGAATTAGTGCAAAGACCCATACATCAAAATGTTATTGGCACCAAATGGGTGTTCAGAAATAAGATGAACGAGGAAGGTTCTGTGGTAAGAAACAAAGCAAGATTAGTAGCCAAAGGATATTGCCAAGAAGAAGGGATAGATTTTGATGAAACATTTGCCCCTGTAGCAAGATTGGAAGCTATAAGGATGTTTCTTGCCCATGCAGCTCACAAGAATTTCATTGTATATCAGATGGATGTAAAAAGTGCATTCCTAAATGGTTTATTGGAAGAAGAAGTGTATGTTGAACAACCTCCAGGATTTGAGCAGAAGAATCTTGGAGATAAGGTATACAAACTCAAGAAAGCTCTATATGGATTGAAACAGGCACCCAGAGCATGGTATGACACTTTGTCACAATTCCTAACCAAAAATGGATTCACAAAAGGAAAAGTAGATAGAACACTTTTTTAATTCAAGACAAAAAAGTATCCGCTTGTTCAAATATATGTGGATGACATCATCTTTGGATCCACAAAGAAAGAGTCGTGTGAAAAGTTTTCAAACCTCATGCAAAGTAAATTTGAAATGAGCATGATGGGAGAGCCGACATTCTTCCTGGACTCCAAGTGAAACAAAGTGAAGGATGGAACCTTCATAAGTCAAAACAAAATACACCGTGAGATTTAATGAAGAAGTTTGGTATGGAGGAGAAGTCAGTAAAAATACCAATGAACACATCGTCGGTCAAAATGGACATGGATGCAGATGGCAAGCTCAGTAGATCAAACAAGATACGAGCACTTATTGGATCATTGCTCTATCTCACAAAGAAGTAGCGACATCACCTTTGATGTAGGTGTATGTGCAAGATTTCAATCGCTCCAAAAGAGAGCCATATGACAAAGAAAGAAAGAGAATATTGAGATACTTGAAAGGAAGCCAAGAAGAGGCCTATGGTATCCAAAGGAAGGTGGATTCAAGCTAATTGGCTATTCGTGATTCGACTATCTTTGGATGCAAGAGTGGACAGAAAAGCACTTCAGCACATGTCAAATGCTAGGAAACAGTCGATTTCCTGGTTTAGCAAGAAGCAAAACTCAATAGCCACCTCTACAAACAAGGAATACATAGATGCGGGCAAACATTTGCAGCCCAAGTCCTATGGATGAGACAACGGTGAGAGACTATGAAGTTGAGGAAAAAGAAATTCCAATCATGTGTGATAACACAAGTGCAATTGCCATTACTCAAAATCCCGTGTTGCATTCAAGAACAAAGCATATCCATGTCGATATCACTTCATAAGAGATCATGTTGAAAAGAAGGATATCATCTTGGAATATATCTCAACCGATAAACAATTGGCCGACATCTTCACAAAACCATTATGTGAGTCAAGATTTGAAGAACTCAAACATGAGTTAGGATTAATTGAATCGAGCCGACACTCGGAAGAATCGAGAAAACAAATGGAACACAAAAAGGAAAAGACTGAACTCTCAAATCGCCTAAGTAAATCACCAGACGGAAGATGACTACACCGAGTCAATCGATAGCTGAGTCACCAAGAGAATCGTGAGAAGTAGAGTTAAATCGCCCAAGGGATAAGTTTCAATAACTTATGAGCAAAGTGACAAAAACGCAATGCTTTGACTAAGCGGAATGTTTTAAGGAATACGTCAAAGATAATGATGATGTGTACGGCACATAAAGCCGCACACCAAGCTTATGATTGGATATAAATATCGCCGCATTAAATACGAGACATTAAATGCTAAATAGGCGCAAAATCTAAGCCGTTGATTTCGATCACATTTCAAAAAAAACCACCCGCACGCCCTTTCATAAACCATATTTAAACCATTTTCGTCCGTTTCTCTCTCACACTTCTAAAACTGTTCATTTCTTTTCTCTCATAAGCAAAGGCAAAAATACTCTCAAGCCCTATCTATCTCCAAATCAATCTCTCGAGTTTTTCCTTGAGATAATCCTGAAAAATGGCACCAACTTATGACTTTACCAAGTTAGGAAAGCAAATCCACACCGCTCTATGGTGGATTTCGGATTTTAATGGTGAAACATGGGTCCGACGACACCCTAGTGAAGAAAATCGCTGAAAAGTTGGAAACGCCCAGCTGAAACCGTTCTCGACGTTAGAATATCCGGATGACCTATGTGGAGGAGGTCGCATATTCTACGTGAATGCCGAGATTCACGATGAAGGAATAAAGTCATCTGCTCACGGAAAGCGGTGACTATCTATGCCAAGGATTTGGCCGAACATTGCTCACTACCAAACAGTAAGGAGCATCAAAGATTAACGGCGGATGTAAACCTCGACGATGCTTGGAAAGAAATAGCCAAGCCCGACTTTTTCGATAAAATAGTATACACAAAGAAACAAGAGATGGCCAAGGAGGACTATCACAAGTGTTGGACATAGTTGCCAAATGTATCGACATCAAATTTGGCGTTTTGACCAATCACAAAGGCAAAACCGATTGTAATGGCTGCAATCATCGCAGAAAAGAAGATAAATCAATGGCTGAGTTTGTCTATAAAGAGATCGCCCGTAACGTAGGGAACAAGTCCTTCAAGGAAGATGGCTCATTTAGAGGTTCCAGATATGGCCTAGTAATTGGCCGATCGATGGAGGTGAAAGGAGTCCCTCTTAGACATGGGAAGGCATTCCATGTTAACAAGAGGATGTTCAGAGCAAACCCTCTCGGGCGCACGTAAGAGAGCCTACGCCAAGAGAGCGACACGAGTGAGGGGGAATCACCACCTCAAGATACAACTATTTCCTCTCCACCCAAGAAGAGAGTTGCCCTCAAAGAGCCTACTAAGAAGACCGATGCCCCGCAAAGAAAGAAAACCAAACATGCTCCCGCCCGCAGCAGAGTCACCGCCCCTCGCAGCTCGTGTCTCCCGCCCGCAGCAGAGCGGCCGAGAAGGACTCACAAATACCTTCTCCGATCGCAAAAGGAGGAAACGACATGCCAAGACGGCCACCTCCCCGAAAAAGGCACCAAGACCGCCCCCGCGCCCAAGACTTAAGAAACCGTCAACCGTAAATCCCTCCGTACAAACTAGAGACGAATAAGAATCATCAAGCGCCCGAGCTTGAGAAACCGGCCGAGTCGCCCACTCACCGAGCAAATATCAAGACCGCTGGAGAAGTAGAGTCTCCAGATGTAGTGGATGAAATGCCCAAGTCTCGTCAAGGCGATCAGCAGAGGCAACTCAAGACACATTGTAGTTCACACAAACAAACACAAGAAGAACTCGCTTAGAGCGGATAGTGATGTAATGATCCTATCTCCACTTTACCGCAGGACATCCAAAATCGCTCATGCGAGAGTGGAGGAAATGGAAATTGAGTCGATCCAGGAAACAGTTCCAACTACCGAGTTTATAGAAGAAGAAGAGGAATCGCTGAGCTTCCTCGATCGACCATCTGCATTTCCCAAAGATCGATGAAGACAACGCATGACATCCCGCATTTTCAAGGAAAAGGAGAGAGAAAAGCAAGTCGAGGAAGCCGAGGCACGTGAGAAGGCCAAAGATATGTCCTATCTCCGGCACCACGTAACACACACATCCTCTCCTTGATGTCTTCTCTAACAAAGTGATGAGGATCGTGAGAATGTCACGCTTGCCCACGTAAGAGTTGCAAATGCAGCAAGCATTGCACGAATCAAGAATCCTTCACGAGCAAAGATCGATGGAGGGACCAGGAGAGTCCTCGAACACACCGAAATTGATCCAATGGGAGTGGTTCAAAGAAATCGCCAATGTTGTTGCCGCTACCACTTCCCCACCACACCGGAAGAAGGCAATAAGGGACTTGGCGATGAAACGGGATAGTGGGGACCCCAATGAGCCAACCCCTATTGAAGGTGTTTTACCACTGCCCAACGGCCGAACATTCAATCGCAATAAAGCCGGGAGTTTGGAGACGAGTGACCCCATTACAAGTCACTCGGTGGTGCGCCACGGTGAGGGGAAACTCCTCCACCGCAGCAAGGTCGAGAATGTTGCGATGACTCAACACCGAATCAAGGAGGCGAAGTAGAGAAAATACAAACACAAGAAGAACAACAAGTTGCCATCAAGCTCGCACAGTTGAGACTGCCTCACCGAGGTGCCAAATCGCTTTGAAGGCTAATGACGCGCGATGCGGTCGAGGCACATGAAGGAATGAACACTCCGGGAGTTAACACTGGCGATGAAAGTGCAATCCATGGGGTTGAGACTCCAATGGATTCCACTGCAGAAGACCCTAAGACATGACCTGACATCAGCCGAAGGGAGGACTAATGCCTTGCCTGCACGGCAGAGAGACCGCCGGAGATAATGAAGGCCCACGGAGGTTGAGACTTCCCGGGGTAAAGAAGTCAAGTAGCTAACATCCCTCCCCGCTATCATCGACCCATCCGAGAAGGAGATAAGCGCACTTCATGATTCCCGTGATAATCCCGATGTAACCTTTTCCGGGATCGAGAAGGCGAAGAAGAAGCCGAGTCATCCCCCCGTGATAAATCCAAAAGACTCAATTGCGGATGTTCCAAGCATGAGCAAGTCCGATCCCAAGACTACTCGTCAAACCTTTAACTTTGATGATGAGCCACCAATGGAAATCTCATCATCGTCCGATGACGCTTCGATAAGGCCGAGGACCAGTCTACCCAATTGGAGAAATCATTTGAGACCAACGAAGTTCGTTGAGACAAGCTGAGGATCGCAAGCTGGGTCCACTTCACGACAAACCCCAACTGAACAAGAGACCATCGCAGCTCCTCAAGCCGCAGCAGGTCGATTCCTAAAAGAACTTCACGCGCGCCGCTCATCATCGAACAAATCCCGGTGGGGCGGTGATGAATCCTTCATAGAATCCTTTCCTTTTTCCCCTCGGAGGTACTGTAACTCCATGAAGAGTCGAAAATGAACAAGCACGCTACCACGCATCAGCTTCCCGCTTTTTCAATCGTGCACCATTGTTCCAGTGATTATGATTTTGACGCCGCATGGCCATCGATGCAACGGAAGAATCACCTGAAGTCCGTGAAGTGTTCAAGGCACTATTTTTGCCGAGATTGAACGGATGGAGAGGCATCGGCCTCTTTCGATATGCGATCGACCACAGAGATGCCAACCTGTACCTGATTACTGGTGATTTAAGAGGCATAACAGTCCGGATCAGGGAATGGTGGCAACAAAGAAGACAAACAATGCGTGTGGAACAAGTGAGATACTTCAGTGACATTGTTCAACAAGTGCTGGTGTGAGAGCCGAAAATACCGATGCAAAACGAAGCCGAGAGAACATATTGAGCACATGCATGAAGCTCACATTGCCGAGATTAAGTTCTGCGTGAGCAAAACAAGAGTGATCAACAACGTTTGGAAGAGACCATGAATACAAAATTCAGCCTTCTCATGGCCGAGATGAAGCCGATTTCAGCAGAGTCCAACGCTACTCAATCCGAATTTCGTGCCGCATACTGCAGCAGACTCAAGACAGAACTCTACCATCAGGCTCGACTTCCCGCTTGCAAGTCTGCTTTCCAGGCATTCTCTCTCCTTTGATGATGCCAAAAAGGGGGAAGAGGAATACCTAAAGCGCAAGGGGGATCCTCAAGTTGAGAAGGAAGAGAAATTTGCGAAGGAAAATCAGGTGAGGAAGTGCTTGAAACAAAAGAAAGGAAAATCACGAGGGGGAAGGATCAAATGATATGACCTTGATGATTGCACAAACCCTCAACAGGGTCCCGTCATAGCCGACATTATCAAGAAACTCCCTCGTGACTCTGCCACCCAACACTCAGTATCTATGGCCGAAAAGAGAAAACAATTGAAGCAGGGATGAAGGAAGTGGAAGGAAGAATGGATGCCCGAGTTATGAACATCTTGAAACAACATGGAGGCATTCTAGTAGACAGAGACACTTATGCCATTTCGTATATAGGGACGGAGCCACGATCGTTGATGAATTTAAAACGCCGCATCCAAGGATACTTTGCGAAAAATGTCTATGGCCTCAAGCTTGGGACTTGATGGGAAAAGGGTCTCACATTATGTGAAGAAGCGACAGCAAATACACGGCAATTACTCTGCCGGGTCACTCCGATGGTCACTCACCGAAAGAAGAGACCGTCAAGACAAAGACACGCCCAGAGGTAGAGGAAGAAGCAGCTGGTGGAGGAAGAAGCTTGGACCAGGCCTCGCCCAAAAACATTGAATATATAGATCCAGGCAAGAAAGGAGGGATCTATCTGGGGCTTGACCAAGTAGCAAATTTGCAAGTGGCTAAAAGCAACGCCGAGTATGCAAAAAGAATAGAAGAAGAAAACAAGAGACAAACTCAGCTATGGGAGGAAAGACAGAAAGAATAAGAAGAGATGAAGCCGCCGAAAAGGCATATGAAAAGAAACAGGCAAAATTGACGATGAGAAAAAGAGAAGAAGAGAAGAAGATGATGATCAAGATGAAAGAAGGAGACAAACAAGGAGATGAAGTGTTGATGTCTACCCCTTCGTGTATTTTATAATGTAAATACATACAATGTAAGTTTTTCAAATAAAGTCAGAATTCTTTATTTTCTCGTGTAGACAAATATGTACTGATACACCTTGTAAAAAAATAGTTGTGTAAAAGAACAAGAATGATATGATCAATAAAAGAATTGATTCTGCGCATACATTCTATGTCAATACACTATCTCAGTATGTATCTTTGTTGTTTGCATTTTTGAATTGTTTAAGTTTTGGCATCATCAAAAAGGGGGAAATTGTTAGGAATTTTATTGTTTAGATTTTGATGAATGCCATGTAAAACTTAGAATAGAAAGTTGGCACCCCAATTCTTGTTGTAAAATGCTTTGTAACAATTAGAGCTGGTCAAGCCGAGTTAAGTCGCCTACGCCCTAACATGCAAGAAGACAATCAAGATCGAAGGAAGACTCGTGTGAGACATTGAGTATGGCAAAGAAGAGTAGACGGGAACTCTATCAAGAAGCGGTGAGATGCAGCTAAGTGGAGATCAGTCAAGTCAACTCGAGAAAAGCCAAGTTCAAGTTGAAGTGATGTAAGAGTCATCCACGATTGGAAGTCGACTCTAAGTCACCTGGGGAAAGCAAGGAAATGCAATCAAGTCGAGATAATCGAAAAGATCCGTTGCACAGTAAATCAAGAGATTTACTTGAACAAGTAATATCTTCCATACCACCTTTCTCGAGTGCTCACCCTTAAGCGTGCAAATGGAATGAACCAATGGGAAGCACTACATCGTGTCGAACTCAAAAGGTGAAAGAACAATTCATACGAGGAAATAGCAATTCCAAGGAATGCAACAAGACAAGCTAACGACGCAAGTGACTTTCAAAAATTAGCCTATCTCTTCAACGGGCAAATTTTTGAAAGATCACTATAAAAGGCCGAGGAGTTTAATTGAGAAACGAGAGACAAGTGACACAAGAGATAGACTGAACCAAAGACGTTCAAGCAATTATTAGAAAATCAAACATTCTCAATCCTCAAGCCTAAACTACGGGAAGAACATCAATCCAACACTCACCGTGAAGGAAAGATAACTTCAATCAGTTGAAGAAGAAATTATCGAAAAACAAGGGTCTACATTCCACGAAGGATTGTAGGAAGGTTCAAGATCGAACCAAGTCTTAAGCTTTTGGAGGGCTTCGTGATCAAATCCAAAGAGCTTGAGCAAGTGAGTCAGAGTAGCAAGGCAAAACGCCTGCGAAGAAGAAGTCGAGTCGCACGAGAAGCCACTGAGTGATCAAGGCGTCTCCGTGATCGAGTCCCAAAGGATCAAGTCACCGTGTGTGATCAAGACTTGTATCCGGATCGTTACCACTTTGTAAACCGATCATTACCTAGTGGATTCCTCCAGAGTTGGAGAAGAGAGGAGTAGAAGAATTACCCCATCTTCGAACCTCTATAAAAATTTCACGTGTCATTTACATTTCAAAGATTTTAATTCTTGCATTTTTAATCGCTTATATCTCACGATAAATTTGCTATCCACTTGATAATTTATAAGTACTAAACCAAGCACTAAACTCTTGCTTAATCAAACTTAAGGGTGTTAAGTCTTCCACGAAAAACAAAACCACAATCGAGTTAATTTAGAGCCAACAACTGAGTTATTCCATCAACAGCTCAGTTGAGTCTGTTGAGAGATTAACTCTACTGAGTGACTAAATTGATGTCATCAAGGACACAAAGGTAGTATCAACTCAATATTTAAAAAGGACTAAATCGAAAATTTGGTAAGGTTTATTCAACCCCCCTTCTAAACCTTACACTTACACCCCTTGGGACCTACACATTCTCTCCGGGGCCAGCCTCGATCGCAAGTATTGTTACAATGGGCTCTTGTCTCCCTGTAGAGTCCTCAGAACTCATAATGATAGTCATCGTGGAGGCGCTTAAGGCGAGTCGGTAATCGTGCCCAGGAGCGAATGTTTTGTCTATCGGGCAGGTAGCCGTGGCCGGGCCTGGGATGATACTTGGTTTGGGCATCGATCGCTTATGATCACCGCTTGATCGGTCGTTGGGTCATGTGACAGTGGGTTGGTTCATCGTGAGATGGTATGTGGGATCGTGATAGATTGCACCGTGTCTTGGTCTCCGTGATGTCCGCTTCCCGAGAGTCTCATTGAGGATATATCCGGTTTCACTTGGGTCCGAGGATATCATGCGGTGGATGTTTACCTCTCATGGTGGGTTCTCTATGTCTTTCGCTGGGATTTTCTCCGGGAAGAAATGCTCGTAACCTTCTCGAATGGTGTCATTTGGAACGATGCTCTTATCCCTACTATCTCTATATTCCTTTCGCGCTCCTTCGTAATCGTTCCTTCCCCGCAATTTGTATTTGGACAAATTAGTGGGCGACAATATTAGTAACGGCTGCAGTTTTTTTGACGGATTAGGCAGGTATAGGCGTGAATAAAGGGAATAAAAGTGGCGCACCATTAGATAATATTCCCCCTATAATTTCAAAACCCGCAACCTTTTTAGAGGGTTTGAATGGCCAACTTCTTAATAATGGGAATTTAAATGGTCCCACCTCAACTCCTTTACATGCTAGATTCTTCTGGCTCCTACGCGGGAAGAAGACTCACCGGATCGATTGGGACGATTTATATCGCCACCCTATTTCCGAGGGTGGGTGGGGTTGCGCCGACTTTTCCGATATTGCCGACGCCTTCGCCATAAGCTTTGGTGGAGGTTACGCGGTGGCCATTCTCTTTGGGGCCAGCTTCCTAATCAGCAAGTATTGTTACAACGGGCTTTCTGTCTCTCCTCAGAGCCCCTATAACACATAATGATAGTCATCATGGAGGCGTTTGAGGCGGGTCGGTATTCGGGCCCAGGATCGGATTTTTGGTCTATTTGCAAAGTGGTAGCCGTCACTTCTCGGGATGATATTTGGTTTGGTCACAAAGCCGCTTATGGATAATTGTTTGGATCGACGCTTGGGACACATGACAGCTTGATTGGTTTCTTCGCGATGGTGTGTGGGATCGGGATAGATTGTATCAGTCTTGGTTTCGTGATGTAGGCTTCCGAGAGCCTCATTGAGGATATATCCGGTTCCGATTCTCATCGGGTCCGAGGATATCATGCGATGGATGTTTACCTCTCATGGTGGGTTCTCCATGTCTTCGCTGGGATTCTCTCCGGGTAGAAATGCTCTTATTCCTACTATCTCTATATTCCTTTCGCGCTCCTTCGTAATCGTCTTCCCGTGGATATCGCTTCGTGCACGTGGCACTTCCATTGCCTCACGCGTCGGGTGTTGCTTGAATAATCCACATTCATCTCCTCGTGTCGAATCTATCCTCACCTCTTTTTGATGAATGATATTGTTCAGTCGTGTGGAATCACTTTCTTCCTTGGTTTGACACTACACTTCCACACACCATCGATATGATATTGTTCCTTTCATTTTGGAGGAACCGCACACACGGATCACACACAAGGCACTTGAGTTTCTTGGTTCCCTACTTGATTTTATGGTTTGTTCTGACGGAAAGGAATAGTGTCAAGCATCGACAAATTCCTTTCTTGGCATCTCACATTATTTGGCGGTGGAGGGGTACCGATCCTTGTTTCGTGTCGGGCGTTTGAACCCATCGATTGGTCCGGATGCTTCCTCATCGTTGGTTTTTGCAGGGAGTGCCCTCCACAGTTCCACGCAGGCCGAGGATTGTGATTTGGTGACTTCGGTCTTCCTCGAGATCAAGCCGAACACGGATGGTTCATTTGATCGAGACACTTTGATTGGCGGGCGAGGGGGATTGATTTGAGATCATTCGGCAGACTCATGTTGGCATTTCGCGTTCCTTCCGTGGTGTCTAGTTTTCATGCCGAGGTACTAGCGCTTGAGATGGGATTGCGGCATGCCCGACGCGCTTCGCCGATTGGATTGAGTTCGACGCGCGGTGGTCACCACGATCACTTTTGGTGGCCTCGGCTCTTCGCAAGTTCCGCATACATTCACCCGCATTCGAACATGTTGAGGACCTTCAAGATTCGATTTCCACATACACAGAGAGTGGAATCGACGGCCAGATCACCTAAGCGGATTGGGAGCGGGCGCCTCTTGGCAAATATTTTGTCGAGGAGAGCACGCTTCTCACCACCTCCTTGCGCTCATTCGGATGGACCACCGGTTATCCGAGCTTGATTTTTCATAGATCATTGGCTCTCCTAGTATTTTTTAGATACTCATTATGATAGTCTTTCTAGATATCGTAGTGATAGGTTGTTTTGTTGTTTTTGATTTTCCCGCCATAACGGGACATAACATTGTATGATACTTTGATTATTTGATATACGGTGTAGGGATCACGCCTCAATCCCCACCCGGGGTGTTATTCGATTAAAAAAACCCTAACCCTAAACCCTAAACCCCGAACCCTAAACCCTAAACCCCGAACCCCGAATCCTAAACCCTAAACTCTAAACCCCGAACCCTAAACCCTAAACCCTAAACCCCGAATCCCGAACCCCTAAACCCTAAACCCCTAAATCCTAAACCCTAAACCCTAAAACCCTAAACCCTAAACCCGACCCCTAAACCCTAAACCCCACTAAACCCTAAACCCTAAACCCCACTAAACCCTAAACCCCGAACCCTAAACCCTAAAACCCTAAACCTTGGCGCCACCTTCAGTAATCGTCTTCCCGTGGATATCAAGCTTCGTGCACGTGGCACTTCCCTCGCCTCACGTTGTCTGGTGTTGCTTGAATAATCCACACTCTTCTCCTCGTGTCGAATCTATCCCTCACCTCTTTTTGATGAATGATATTGTTCACCCGTGTGGAATCACTATCTTCCTTGGTTTGACACTAAACTTCCACACACCACTCGATATGATATTGTTCCTTTCATTTTGGAGGAACCGCACACACAGATCACACACAAGGCACTTTGAGTTTCTTGGTTCCCGCTTGATTTTATGGTTTGTTAAACCGGAAAGGAATAGTGTCAAGCATCGACAAATTCCTTTCTTGGCATCTCACATTATTTGGCAGGTGGAGGGGTACTCGATCCTTGTTTGTGTCGGGCGCTTGAACCCATCAGATTGGTCTGGATGCTTCCTCATCGTTGGTTTTTTGCAGGGGAGTGCCCTCCACAGTTCCACACAGCCGAGGATTGTGATTTGGCGACCCTAAAGTCTCCTCGCATCAAGCCGAACACGGATGGTTCATTTGATCGAGACACTTTGATTGCCGGGCGGAGGGGATTGATTTGAGATCATTCGGCAGACTCATGTTGGCATTTCACAGTTCCTTCCAAGTGGTGTCTAGTTTTCATGCCGAGCTACTACCGCTTGAGATGGGATTGTGGCATGCCCGCGCTTCTCGCTCAGATTTGGATCGAGTTGGACGCAGCGGCGGTGGTCACCACGATCACTTCTGGTGGCCTCGGCTCTTGGCAGGTTCAGCATACATTGACCCGCATTCGGAACATGTTGAGGGACCTTCAGTATTCGATTTCCCACATACACAGAGAGGGGAATCGACCAGCAGATCACCTGCAAGCGGCATTGGGAGCACGCTGCTTGGCAAATATTTTGTTGAGGAGAGCACGGCTTCTCACCACCTCCTTGCGCTCATTCGGATGGACCAGCTGGGATATCCGAGCTTCAGATTTTCATAGATCATTGGCTCTCCTAGTATTTTTTAGATACTCATTATGATAGTCTTTCTAGATATCGTAGTGATAGGTTGTTTTGTTGTTTTTGATTTTCTCCCGCCATAACGGGACATAACATTGTATGATACTTTGATTATTTGATATACAGGTAGGGGATCACGCCTCAATCCCCCACCCCCCGGGGTGTTATTTTGATTAAAAAAAAAACCCTGAACCCTAAACCCTAAACCCTGAACCCTAAACCCTAAACCCCGAACCCTAAACCCTAAACCCGAACCCTAAACCCCGAATCCTAAACCCTAAACTCTAAACCCCGAACCCTAAACCCTAAACCCTAAACCCCGAATCCCGAACCCCTAAACCCTAAACCCCTAAATCCTAAACCCTAAACCCTAAAACCCTAAACCCTAAACCCCGACCCCTAAACCCTAAACCCCACTAAACCCTAAACCCTAAACCCCACTAAACCCTAAACCCCGAACCCTAAACCCTAAAACCCTAAACCTTGGCGCCACCTTCGTAATCGCCTCTTCCCGTGGATATCAAGCTTCGTGCACGTGGCACTTCCCTTGCCTCACGTTGTCGGTGTGTTGCTTGAATAATCCACACTCTTCTCCTCAGTCGAATCTATCCTCACCTCTTTTTGATGAATGATATTGTTCACCCGTGTGGAATCACTTTCTTCCTTGGTTTGACACTAAACTTCCACACACCACCGATATGATATTGTTCCTTTCATTTGGAGGAACCGCACACACGGATCACACACAAGGCACTTGAAGTTTCTTGGTTCCTCGCTTGATTTTATGGTTTGTCCGGATGGAAAGGAATAGTGTCAAGCATCGACAAATTCCTTTCTTGGCATCTCACATTATTTGGCGGTGGAGCGTATCTTTGGATCCTTGTTTAAAGGTTGGCGCCCCGAGCCCATCGATTGGTCCGGATGCTTCCCTACCGTTGGTTTTTTGCGGTGGGGAGTGCCCCATCACAGTTCCACGTATGCCGAGGATTGTGATTTGGCGACCCTCTAAACTCTCCTAAATCAAGCCGAACACATATGGTTCATTTGATCGAGACACATTGACACAAGCGAGGAGATTGATTCGAGATCATTCCTAAAAGACTCATGTTGGCATTTCACGATTCCTTCCAGGCGGTGTCTAGTTTTCATGCCGAGCTACTAGCGCTTGAGATGGGATTGCGGCATGCCCGGCGCTTCTCGCCTGATTGATTGAGTTGGACGCACGCGTGGTCACCACGATCACTTTTGGTGGCCTCGGCTCTTGGCGTGTGTTCCGCATACATTCACCCGCATTCGAACATGTTGAGGACCTTGATTCGATTTCCCACATACACAGAGAGTGGAATCGACCAGCCAGATCACCTAGCGGCATTGGGAGCGGCCGCCTTGGCAAATATTTTGTTGAGGAGAGCATGGCTTCTCACCACCTCCTCTTGCGCTCATTCGGATGGAAATTTGGGTTATCCGAGCTTCCTAATTTTCATAGATCATTGGCTCTCCTAGTATTTTTTAGATACTCATTATGATAGTCTTTCTAGATATCGTAGTGATAGGTTGTTTTGTTGTTTTTGATTTTCTCCCGCCATAACGGACATAACATTGTATGATACTTTGATTATTTGATATACAGTAGGGGATCATGCCTCAATCCCCACCCCGGTGTTATTCGATTAAAAAAAAACCCTAACCCTAAACCCTAAACCCCGAACCCTAAACCCTAAACCCGAACCCCGAACCCTAAACCCCGAATCCTAAACCCTAAACTCTAAACCCCGAACCCTAAACCCTAAACCCTAAAACCCGAATCCTCGAACCCCTAAACCCTAAACCCCTAAATCCTAAACCCTAAACCCTAAAACCCTAAACCCTAAACCCCGACTCCCTAAACCCTAAACCCCACTAAACCCTAAACCCTAAACCCCACTAAACCCTAAACCCGAACCCTAAACCCTAAAACCCTAAACCTTTGGCGCCACCTTCGTAATCGTCTTTCCCGTGGATATCGCTTCGTGCACGTGGCACTTCCTTGCCTCACGTAAACCCTGGTGTTGCTTGAATAATCCACACTCTTCTCCTCGTCGAATCTATCCCTCACCTCTTTTTGATGAATGATATTGTTCAAACCGCGGTGGAATCACTTTCTTCCTTGGTTTGACGCTAAACTTCCACACACCACGATATGATATTGTTCCTTTCATTTTGGAGGAACCGCACACACGGATCACACACAAGGCACTTAAAGTTTCTTGGTTCCCCGCTTGATTTTATGGTTTGTCCGGATGGAAAGGAATAGTGTCAAGCATCGACAAATTCCTTTCTTGGCATCTCACATTATTTGGCGGTGGAGCGGTATCTTTGGATCCTTGTTTCGTGTCGGGCCCGAGCCCATCGATTGGTCCGGATGCTTCCCTAATCGTTGGTTTTTTAGGGGAGTGTCCCATCACAGTTCCACGATGCCGAGGATTGTGATTTGGCGACCCTAAACGCTCTCCTCGCATCAAGCCGAACACATATGGTTCATTTGATCGAGACACATTGAACGGAGGGAGATTGATTCGAGATCATTCCGGCAGACTCATGTTGGCATTTAAACCGTTCCTTCCAGCGGTGTCTAGTTTTCATGCCGAGCTACTAGCGCTGAGATGGGATTACGGCATGCCCGACGCTTCTCGCTTGATTTGGATTGAGTCGACGCAGCCGCGGTGGTCACCACGATCACTCGTGGCCTCGGCTCCTGTTTAGATACATTGACCCGCATTCGAACATGTTGAGGACCTTAAAAGATTCGATTTCCCACATACACAGAGAGGGAATCGACTAAAGCAGATCACCTAGCGGCTTTGGGAGCGGCGCCCTTGGTAGTCATTTTGTTGAGGAGGGCACGGCTTCTCACCACCTCCTTGCGCTCATTCGGATGGACCACCGGGATACCCAAGCTTCAGATTTTCATAGATCATTGGCTCTCCTAGTATTTTTTAGATACTCATTACGATAGTCTTTCTAGATATCGTAGTGGTAGGTTGTTTGTTGTTTTTGATTTTCTCCCGCCATAACGGGACATGATTTTGTATATAAACAAACCCTAAAACCCTAAACCCTAAACCCTAAAACCCTAAAAAACCCTAAACCCTAAACCCTAAAACCCTAAACCCTAAACCCTAAACCCTAAACCCTAAACCCTAAATCCTTAAACCCTAAACCCTAAACCCCGAACCTTAAACCCCTAAACCCCGAACCCCGAACCCGAACCTCGAACCCCAAAACCCCGGCCCTAAACCCTAAACCAAAAAAAGAGGGGGCAAAAATGCTCGCCTCTCTCACACACTAGCACACATTTTTTTCTCACACACTAAAAATTCGTCCCTCCCACAAACTAGCACACACATTTTTTCACACACACTTGCACCATTCGCACGTTTGGGTCGCTTTTGCACGGATTGTTCACGGATTTTTCTACAACTGAGGGAGTTTTAGATTATTTTCGATTTTTCTTAATTTTGTCTTTGTTTTTCATTTTTTCTCACCCGGTTTTCTTGTCTTCTCCTTCCTTGCTCGGTTTTTCTTCCACCCCTTATGGCAGACTTTAGTTCATGTCCGCCGAATGCCAAACCCCAAAGCTTGGGTCATATGCAAACGTGATCGCCTCTAGTTCTAATCGGTCTAATCTTCCTTTCGACTCCAAGAGAATCGTTCCAGCTTGGCACCCACCAGGTTAGAGAGGGCAAGCAAGTTCGGGGTTTTTCTTCCTCGAGAATGATCGTCTTGCACCGTCTTGAAGCTCACCTTGATTGGGAAATTTTCATTTGCGATCCTCACCCCAAAGGAATTGACTCCGGGTTATCGCGTTGAATTTGAAGGGGCCATACTCGGAGCTTTGCAAACACTTCTCATCTTATCATCAAATTACAACTTGAAGAGGACTTTAATAAGTTAGGCACTCTTTGGTCATTGGGGGATCGCCCGCGCGTGTGTTCAAGTGACACCTTCGTTTAACCCGCGAACGGAAGCCCTCTTGCGCCAGTTTGATTTGCCTTCCGGTTTGCCCATACATTTCTTTGATCATGATGCACTATTCGCTATCGAAAGAATTATAGGTACGCCTCTTCAAGTGGACTCCCGACAAAGAACTCGATCTCGATTATCTATGGCACGGGTTTGTGTTGAATCGACTTATTGAAGAAGAAAGTTGAAGAGATTATTCTTGAGTTCGATGATACTTCACACACTCAAAAGATTATTTATGAACGGATTCCGGATTATTGTACTCATTGCAAGCATATTGGTCACTCTTTTGAGGGATGCTACATGAATGGGAATACTAACCGCCCACCACCACCGTTAGACGCCCAACACACATTGCGGTTTCTCATTGATTCGAATTGAAGGGGTTAAGTGGTAATATGGGAAAGTCAAGGGGTACAATGGATAATTCTAAGATTTCGAGGGTCGAAAAACCCTAACTCGACTGGGGTGCTCAAAAAGTTGTTGCTCAAAACCGTGGATTGGATAAAGGTCAAAAAGAAAGGACCAAGAGAAACGAGATTGGTTTCTAAGGAGTTGCTAAATTTAGCAAAGAATTCAAAACATACCTATTTTGAAGATAGTCACCAAATACCCGAAGACTGGCACTAATCGATTTTCGATTTTGGAAAATAATGAATTACACCATTGGATACCTTGTCTCTATTAATCAAAGGTCAAGATCAGGGTAATGATTTACATTTGGACGGTCGACTAAACCCATAATCGTGAAACAAAACTTGGTACGCGACGCGGGCAGCTGCTAGACACGAGGCTAGCGCCGTAAATCCCACTACGATGGACGACAATCCGTGCTTGAAGGCAGGTCTCGATAACGGGATTCCCATAAAAAACGAGCTAATTTTTCTAATAAATATGACAAATGGCGATCAGACCGACAAATCGCGAGGAATATGTCTTGAACGGTCAAATTGACCTTAAAAATGGAGTTATTATCGCTTTTGCAGCGATTAGTGGAACTCCTAAGTGTCTCAATCATTCTTCTCCAACTTTGTTTTCTTTTGAGAAGAATAAAAATACGTCTGGCCTCAATCCAGATGCAGCACATGCTTTTGAGGAGACTCTTAGGGCCACTGAGGAATGTCCCTTGGATCCGCCTTCTCTAAAGTTGCAAATGGTTCACTCTTCTCATTTGGATAATATTCCTATTAGGCCTCAAATTTTGTCAGAAAATATGGAAATAATTGGGCATAATCGATCCTCTCCCCTGAATTTGAATATGGTCGAAATAGTGGGTGACAACATTATTAACGGCTCAGATTTTATAATGGAATGGCAGCAGCGTGTTTAAAGGGGATAATTTTGGCGCATTTCCCAATAAAACTCCCCGGTTTTTCGAAACATGCAAAGAACATTGGAGGGATTTATTAGCCATCTTGATACTAATGGTCATTTGGGTGGCCCCAAAATGCACAAAGACACCTTGAATCGACACTAAAAATAAGGATGGTCCATACTCCTCAACCCCTCATGCGTCGCGTCCTCCAAGGTTGTGGGCCCAGGGTTTCTTTTTCCCTTTGTTTAATTCAACCCACCACCTTCATTTGGTCCCACCAAACCACCACCCATCCGCAGCGGTCCTGGGGCGGTCCAAGGCGTGAATGAGCTTGCCTTGACATCTTTGATCGCCCTTATGCCTTCGGTGGAAAGCTACATGGGCCCACGCCCACTTCAACGCCATTCCATGCCAAAAAGTGGAAGATGTTCAGCAAAATTTTGATTTTGACAAAATCAATACTATTGGTCCAAAAAATTTTCCTCTACATGTGCCGCAACCACATGCTTTGTGGGCCCAAGTGTTTTTGTGCTCCTTTGACCAAATCAACTCTAGACTTCAACTTGGACCCGCCAAACAACCTCATCTCAATCGCGCCGATTCGCCACTGGCATATATGGATCGGATGAGATGTTGGGCCAACAATGTCGCCTTTAATGAGGCCCAAATGTTCTCTAGCACCCCGACCTAGTTCTCTCACCGCTATGGGTCCGAGTCCATTCCTCACACCCCTTTGACCCATCGTCTCCTCTCCAGCCCAACCAAATTGGTTGCTCAAGTCCACTTCGCCGAGTCGCATGTTCGCCCCATAGTGCCGTTGACGCCGACCTGACCTTTACCATGTTGTGCAACTTGTTCCATTGGCTACGATTTATGTTATCAAACAAGTGGGATTAATTGATTCAAGTGCCCCAAATTATATTGAGATCACTTGAAAAGTGACGCAAAAATTAATTTTGGAGGAAAAAATTGACACACAATTGCACAAGGATGGAAATTGTGCGATATGCCGATATCGGATAAAATCAAAAATCCGGGGTTGACAAAGTCTCGAAATTGACAAAGAAGACTACAAAGTCGGGCAAATTGGTTCATAATTTTTCTACACAGGGGAGAACGAGCCAACAACCCCACAATCGATCAGGTGTTTCTAAATCCTCTTCTCATTCTATTTGTTAATTATGTCGATTAAATTCTTAATGTGGAATGTGAGGGGTATTGCTAACCCCTTAGGTAGTCGGCGTCATTTGCATGCTCTAATTAATCATCATAAATTGCCTTTTGTTGCGCTTTTAGAACCTATGACTTTGCCTCGAGTTAGTTTCTATTGTCGAGATTTGGCTTTGATGATGGCTTTTCTAATTGCTTCTAATCATATTTGGATCATGTCTCACGCTTCACTTGCATTTTGACATTCTTGTTGATCATGCGCAATTGTTTACATCGTAGGTTGACATCCGCTTTGTTGCCGCAGCCTATTTATTTGACTTTTGTGTATGCTAAATGTGATAGAGTTGCTAGATATGATTTGTGGGACAATTTGCGTGAGATTGTCGTTAGTATGGAGGGGTCTCCTGGCTTGTTAGTGGGGACTTTAACATCTTTTTGCATGATCACGAGAGGATTGGTGGTATTTCCGATAGGTCCGATGAGATGTTAGATTTTGCCTTTATGATTGCGGATTGTGAGTTATTTGATGCGGGTGTGAGGGGCCTATCTTTACGTGGGCTAGAGGTGGGCTTCAGGAGAGGCTTGATTGGGCTTTGTATAATGAACATTGGGTGATATGTTTACTTGTCTCGTTGTTACGCATTTATCTCGTGTTCACTCGATCATGCTCCTTTACTCATTTCTTGTCGCTTTGTTCCGCATGTGCCTCGTTCTTCCTTCCGATTTCAAAGATATATGTGGGTACATCACCATATGTTTTTGCAGTTGTCAAAGAAGCTTGGGGGCATCCCACGGTTGTTTTGGAATGAGGAGCTTGCAAAGACAAGTTGAATAGGTCAGCGCAGACTCAAGATTTGGAATCACCTGACGCTTGGTAATATTTTTGATCGGTTAGATTGGCCGATGAGGCCGCTTTCAGCTGCTCAGGTGAGATGATGATCCATCTCCACTCATCGCATCGAGCTACATCGTTGTATGGCTAAGTACGACCACGCTTGAAAATGGAGGAGGATTTTTGGCGCTTAAAGTTGATGTTAAGTGGGCAATGAGGGGGGAGCGCAACACTAAGTTTTTCCACGGATTTGTTAAGCAAAAGCGTGTTGCGCTAGATCCACTCTATTAACGATGATGGGGTGATGATCACACATGATCTCGAGATTCGAAGTCGGCAGATTCAGCTTTTTGATCCTTATTGACTTTGACTTGGATTATCTTACTCCCCCGTCGATGAGTTCTTTTCCGACTTCCCGATTCTTGATCTTGATGGACTTTGTGTTATGCCGCGGCCCAGAGGTTCGCGATACGGTGTTTGGGATTGATCCGCCTAGTGTCTCGGGGCCCGATGGATTCTCATTGTTATTCTTTCAAAGACTGTTGGGATTTCGTCGACCGGATGTTGAGGATGCGGTGGTTGAATTTTTCGGGTAATCTCATGCCGTCCATGTTCACGCTACATCTATAGTTCTCATTCGAAGGTTCTCACCTCGAAATGGATCGAGTTTCGCCGATTAGCCTATGCAACATGACGAATAAGATTATCTCTAAGATTATGAATGCGCCGGATGGTCTCGATTCTCGCCTTTGATTGTGTCAATCGAGTGGTTTCACACCCGATCGTGTCATCTCGTATAACATATCGCTGTGGTAGAGCTTATCCATGATATCGCCTTAGCCACGGAGATTCCTAATGTGGTGATGAAGTCGACATTGCTAAAGCTTATGATAGGGTGCAAAGGTGGGATTTCCCGTGATACGACTATGATTTACATGGGCTTCCCGCTCGGGTGGATTGATATGGTTGGTATCCGATTGAGCATCGCGCTTCTCGCATTTTGGTTAATGGTATCCCTTCCGACATTTTTCTTCGACTCGGGATGTGGGGGGGGATCCTTTCTCCGCCTTTGTTTGTTCGGGCAATGAGTATTTATCCCGGGATTGACTCCACTATTAGACGACACCGTGATATGATTTATCGGACGCGACGAGGTTTTCCGGTGGACGATCCGCCTATGTCAAGATGTGGTTATCTTCACTAGGGCATCTCGAGGATGGGTTGGTCACGCTGAGACACTTTCTCGAGCACTATTCTCGCTACTTCCGGCGTTGGTCGCTGACAGAGAGTAGTTTTTTTGGCCCCACGTTACATTAACGGGTGGGAGCACATGGTGCATGAGCGGATCAAGCTTCCCTCGTGATGACTTGCCGATGACTTATTTGGGTGTCCTTTGCTCAAGGGGCAAATGACGAAAGAGCTCTTCCTCCCCGTGATTCGCAGGATGTTGATAGAGTTGTGGGGTGGTCGCATTGCACTGTCCTTTGGAGGTAGGCTTGCTCTTATCCCGAGCACGCTAATGGCCACTCCGTTGCATATTCTTCGGGTCATGCGGCCGCCAAAGACAGCTTCTTCATCGCTTGAGCAGATCATGTCTAGATTCTTCTCGGGGTCCTACGCGGACGTAAGACTCACGGATCAGTTGGGATGATATCTCGCCACCCTATTTCTCGAGGGGTGGGAGGTTGCGCCGACTTTCTCGATATTGCCGCCGCTTTGATTTACAAGCTATGGTGGAGGTTACATGAGGGTAGGGATGTAAAAGAATCAAATATTCTTTATTCGATTCGCGATTCGAATTGAATATCATGATTCGATTCGACAAATTGAATAAGAATTCAAATAAAAATATATTTTTTGATTCGTATTATTGTCTAATTCAATAACACAATATTCGATTCGATATTCAATCGAATATTCAATAATATATATTTATATTATATATTACTAATAAATACATATATATTAGTATTGAAATACATATATATTAGTATTGATATTATATATATGTATATATATTTCATAATTCCTATGTTAATTTAATTTATTACTAACTAGTACTTATTTGATAAGTTTTTTATTATTGATTTTAATTTTATATTATAAATTAGTCACAATTAAAGAAAAACTATATAAAATAATTAAAAAATTGAATGCGAATATTCAATCGAATCGAATATATTCGAATATATTGGTCTAATCGAATACGAATATATTTTTCAATTCGAATAATAAACGAATACGAATACGAATATTCGAATATTAGTCTAATTCGAATCGAATCGAATTGTGAATATTCGATTCGATTCGATTCTTTTACAACCCTACATGAGGGCCATTCTCTTTGGGCCTCAGTTCTTGGTCAAGTATTGTTACAATGGGCTTCTATCTCCTCGTAGAGCCCTCAGAATCATAATGATAGTCATCGGTGGAGGCGCTTGAGGCGGGTTCCGATTCGTGCCCTGGAGCGGATCTTTCCGGTCTATTGGTAGTGGTAGCCGACGCTTTCTAGGATGATACTTGGCTTGGGCATGGCCACTTGTGGATCATTGTTTGGATCGCCGGGTCACATGACGGTGGATTGGTTTATTCGCGATGGAGTGTGGGATCGCGATAGATTGCACCAGGTTTTGGTCTCCGATGTGGGCTTCTTCCGATTCTCGGGGTCGAGGATATCATGCGGTGGATGCTCACCTCTCATGGTGGGTTCTCTATGTCTTCTCGCTTTGGGATTTCTCCGGTAGAAATGCTCAACCTTCGTATGGTGCCATTTGGAATGATTCTCTTATTCCTACTATCTCTATATTCCTTCGCGCTCCTTCGTAATCGCCTTTCCCGTGGATATCAAGCTTCAGGCACGTGGCACTTCCCTTGCCTCACGTTCTTTGGTGTTGCTTGAATAATCCACATTCATCTCCTCAGTCGAATCTATCCTCACCTCTTTTTGATGAATGATACTATTCAAACGTGTGGAATCACTTTCTTCCTTGGTTTGATACTACACTTCCACACACCACCGATATGATATTGTTCTTTTCATTTTGGAGGAACCGCACACACAGATCACACACGAGGCACTTGAGTTTCTTGGTCCCTTGCTTGATTTTATGGTTTGTCCGGACGGAAAGGAATAGTGTCAAGCATCGACAAATTCCTTTCTTGGCATCTCACATTATTTAAGCGGTGGAGAGGTATATCTCGGATCCTTGTTTCAGTCGGCGTCAACCCATCGATTGGTCTAGATGCTTCCCTAGTGTTGGTTTTTGCAGGGGAGTGCCCCATCACAGTTCCACGCAGCCGAGGATTGTGATCCGGCGAGCTCCTCGTCTCCTCGATCAAGCCGAACACGGATGGTTCGCTTGATCGAGACACATTGATTGGCCGTGGATGGGGATTGATTCGCGATCATTCGGGCGTACTCATGTTGGCATTTCATTCCTTCCAGGCGGTGTCTAGTTTTCATGCCGAGCTACTAGCGTTTGAGATGGGATTGCGGCATGCCCGACGTTCTCGCTTCAGATTTGGATCGAGTTGGACGCAGCGGCGGTGGTCACCATGATCACTTCCGGTGGCCTCGCTCCCGCGTGTTCAAGACACTTTGACCGCATTCGAACATGTTGAGGACCTTCAAGATTCGATTTCCCACATACACAGAGAGGGAATCGACAAACAGATCACCTAGCGGCTTTGGGAGCAGCTTGCTCTTGGCAATCATTTTGTTGATGAGGGCACGCTTCTCACCACCTCCTTGTGCTCATTTGGATGGACCGGTGGGATATCCGAGCTTCAGATTTTAGTTCTCATTGTATTTTTAGATATCTCATTATGATAGTCTCTCTAGATATTGTAATGATAGGTTACTTTGTGATTTCTCCCGCCTTGACGGACATGACATTGTATGACATTTTGACTATTTGATCTACGGGTAGGGATCACGCCTCAATCCCCCACCCCTCGGGGTGATTTTTTTAAAAAACAAAAAAACCCGAACCCGAACCCTAAACCCTAAACCCTAAACCCTAAACCCCGAACCCTAAACCCCGAACCCGAACCCTAAACCTTAAACCCGAACCCCGAACCCTAAACCCTAAACCCTAAACCCTAAACCCCTAACCTCTAACCCCGAACCCTAAACCCTAAACCCTAAACCCCGAACCCCGAACCCCGAACCCCGAACCCTAAACCCTAAAACCCTAAACCCCGAACCCTAAACCCCGAACCCTAAACCCTAAAAACCAACAAACTTGGAGGGGGCAAAATGCCTCGCCTCTCCCACACACTAGCACATACTTTTTTCACACACACATGCATTGTTCTTCACGTTTGGGCCGATTTTTCACGGATCGCTCAAGCATTCTTTTTTCATTTTGAGGAGTTTTAGATTTTGTTTTCTTTTTCTTTAATTTTTCTTTAGTTTTCCTTTTTTTCTCACGTGTTTTCTTGTCATCCTCATCGTGGCTCGTGCTTCTACCCATTAACGGCAGATTTTAGTTCATGTCCGCCGAATACCAAACCCCCAATATTGGGTCATATGCAAATGTGATCGCTTCAAACTCAAATCGCCGAACCCGCTTTTTGATCCCAAGAGAATCGCTCAGCTTGGCACCCACCAGGTTAGAGATGGCAAACAGGTTCTGGGGTTTTTCTTCCTTGAGAATGATCGCTCTTGCAGCGTTTGAAGCTCACCCCGATTGGAAAATTCTCCTTCGCGATCCCTCACCCCAAAGGAATTGATTCTCGGGTTATCCGCATTGAATTTGAAGGGGCCATTCTCCTGGAGCTTTGCAAACCCTTCACATATTATCATCAAATTGTACTTTGAGGTGGATTTTAATAAGTTATGGATGGGTACTCTTTGGTCCATGGGGATCGCCCGATGCGTGTGTTCAAGTGACACCTTCGCTTAATCCGAAAATGGAAGCTCCTCTTGCGCCGCTTTGATTCGCTTACCGGGCTTGCTTATACATTTTTTTTTTTATCATAATGCTCTTTTCGCTATTGGCAATATTATAGGTACGCCTCTTCAAGTGGACTCGTTGACAACAACTCAATCTCGATTATCTATGGCACGGGTTTGTGTTGAATCGACTTATTGAAGGAGAAAGTGAAGAGATTATTCTTGAGTTTGATGATACTTCACATGCCCAAAAATAACTTATGAACGGATCCCTGATTATTGTACTCATTGCAAGCATATCGACACTCTATTGAGGGTTGCTACATGAATGGGAAGATAACCCGTCCACCACCACCGTTAGGCGCCCTATACCTACAAGCAGGTTCGATGGATACAACTTGAAGGGGTTAAGTGGTAATATGGAAAAGTCAAGGGGTACAACAGATAATTCTAAGATTTTCAGGCGTAAAACCCTAATCCTACTCGGGGTGCTCAAAGAATCGTTGCTCAAAATCGTGAATGGATACAGTCAAAAGAAAGGACCGAAAAGAAACGGGACTCGTTTTCTAAGGAGTTTCTAAAATCAAAGAAAGAAGTCAAACATACCTATTTTGCGATAGTCACTCATATGTCAAGGATCCGCACTAATCGATTTTCGAAGTTTGGAAAATGATGGTTTTCACCATCGATACCCGTCACAATTAATCAAGGGCTCAAATCATATTGGTGACTTACACTTGACGATCGTGTTGATTCCGTTATTGTGGAAAAGGAACAGTCGGTGACGTGGGCAATTGCTAGAAACGAGCATAAGGCAAAGCGCCTTAAATCCCATTAACTTGGGCGACAACTCGTGCTTGGAGGATGGTCTCGTAAATGGGAATTCCATTAAAAACATATGGTAGAGGAGCATGCGCTTGGAACGGCCGAAATGGCCTTGATAATGGAGGCATTATTCGCTCTGCAGCTTAATGGATCGCTAAGTGTCTCGATCATTCTATGCCAACTTTGTCTTTTTTGGAGGATAATAAACATACGCATGGCAAAGTGCAAAGCATATGCTTTTGAGAAGACTTTGAAGGCCACTATAGAATGTCCCCGGGTCCACCTTCTTTAATTTTACAAATGGATCAGCCTTTCCGAATTGGAAAATATTCTTGTTGGGCCCCATATTTTGTCGATAATTTGGAAATAATTAGGCAAAATCGTTCCTCCTCTTTAAATTTGAACATGGTCGAAATAGTGGGTGACAATATTATTAACGGTTCGATTTTATAAGTGATTTTCCGCAGCGCATTAAAGGGCATTACGCTGGCGCATCATCCGATAATTTCCCCTTCAATTTCGACATCCGCAACACCTTTGGGGGATTTCAATGGCCAACTTGAGTATAATGGGGATTTTGGTCCCACCTCAACACCTTTTCATACTAAAAGTGGAAAGATGCTCAAGATATTTTGACTTTGGTAAAAGCAATAAGAATGCCCCATACCCACCTTCCCATTCACGCGAGCCCATCACTTGGGGTCCAGATGCTTTTTGTCCTTTTTGCATAACTCACCCAATAACTTTAATCCGCCCCACCACACCAAATCCCTCAAGCCAGCCTTTCGATTCGCATACCAGGAGGATGGATCGCGTGCAACATCGGGCTAAAATGCTTGCCCGCACATTACCCAAGTTTTTCCTACCCCATCCGCCTCCACCAAGGGACCCGCCAAAGATTCCCAACCACCCAATCGCAGCAAGTTTACCGTGTGTTGTTTTTCCACTTGGGTCGTGCGTGCTTAACTGTGCCCGACACATGCCCCCACTTCTTTGTCTAGTTCTTCCCAATTACTTGGGCCACCTTTCGATCGCCCAGCAGCCCATCAAAGAAATGGCCACTTATGTGCTCACAGTAACCAATATGCGACCACTCCCCTGTTAGCTTCAAGTCCAATCGCCCAACATGGTTGTCCGACAAATTATCCCTAAACCAATCTCTTTGGGACATGTCTTAGTTGGGAATTTTAATGATTGTGGTGGGCCTTTAGAGATCACCCAATGCCCAATTCGATAATTTCTCTCTTTGTCTTTCCGAGCCCACCCACATTGAACCGAATCAAGTTTGTTTGGCATCTCCAAGTGGAGAAATTTTGGTAACACACGTGCCCCTCAACCCTCCAAATTCTCTACCCGAAGACGAAACAAAGGCACATAAAAATGGAAAATATTAAGAAGCCAATTTCTTCGCCCGAGCTCATTACAATCATCAAGTTAAAAATGGCTCGCATTTGAATAATGCCGATATGTGATACGTTATTAAAAAACTGGGGTGGACAAGTTTCCAAATCAGCGATAAAGAATTCAAAGTCGGGCAAATTAGTACATAATTTTCTCTACAAAGGAAGAGGGAGCCAACGCCACAAAATCAATCGTGTTTCTAAGTCCTCTTCTCATTCAACTTGTTAATTATGTCGATTAAATTTTTAACATGGAATGAGGAGTATTGCTAATTCGGTAGCCAACGCCATTTGCATGCTCTTATTAATCGCATAAATTGCCTTTTGTTGCGCTTATTAGAACCTATGACTTTGCCGAGTTTAGTTTCTACCGTCAGAGATTTGGCTTTGATAACGGGTCGAGTAATTGTTCTAATCATATTTCGATTCTATCTCGCCGCTTCATTTACATTTTGACATTCTTGTTGATCATGCGCAATTGTTACATTGTAGATTGTCTTCGCTTTATTGCCTCTGCATCATTTATTTGACTTTTGTGTATGCTAAATGTGATAGAGTGGCTAGATATGATTTATGGGATGTTGCGTGACATTGCGATTAGATGGAGGTTGCCTTGGCTAATTAGCTGACTTTAACATCTTTTGCATGATCACGAGAGAATTGGTGGCACTTCCGATAGGTCCGATGAGATGTTAGATTTTGCTTATATGGTTGCGGATTGTGAGTTATTTGATGCGGGGTGTGAGGGGCCTATCTTTACGGGCTAGAGGTGGCTTCGTGGAGAGACTTGATAGGGCTTTGTATAATGAACACTGGCTGATGTGTTTACTCCTCTATTGTTACGCATTTATCTCGTGGTTCGCCCCGATCATGCTCCCTTACTCATATCTTGTCAGCTTTGTACCGCATGTGCCATGCTCTTCTTTTCCGATTTCACCATATGTGGATACGCCACCATACTTTTTTGCAGGTTGTCAAGGAAGCATGGAGACATCCCATCGTTGTTTTGGGATGAGGAGCTTAAAAAGACAAGTTGAATAGTGGTCAAGTGCGCACTCAAGATTTGGAATCACCGTGACGCTTGGTAATGTTTTTGATCAAGTGGGTTAGACGGCCGATGAGGGCAGCTGGCTCAAAGTTATTTATGATAGTGACCCGCCTCCGACTCATCGGGCCGAGCTACATCGTTGTGTGGCCGAGTATGAGCTACGCTTGAAAATGGAGGAGGATTTTGGCGCCTAAGTCGGGCATGGGCAACAGGGGAGCGCAACACTAAGTTTTTCCAAGGATTTGTTAAGCGTGTGTGTCGCGCTAGATCCACTGATTGACGATGATGGGGTGACGATCACACAAGACTCGAGATTCGGAAATCGGCTTCAGCTTTTTTCGCCTTTTATCGATTTCCGACTTGAGTATTCCGACTTCCCTCGCCGATGAGTTCTTTCCCGACTTCCCGATTCCGTTGATCTTGATGGACTTTGTGATATGCCGACGACTCAGAGGTCCACGATGCGGTGTTTGGGATTGATCCGCCTAGTGTTTCTGGCCTCGATGGATTCTCATCTTTGTTTTTTTAGCATCGCTGGGATTTCGGCTGCATCGAATGTTGAGGATGTGGTGGTTGACTTTTTCTCGAGTAATCTCATGTCGTCCACGCTCATGGCTACATCTATAGCTTCTCATTCGGGGCGTTCCTCACCCTAAGTGGATCGAGTTTCGCCGATTAGCCTGCGGCAATGTGACGAATAAGATTATCTCTAAGATTATGAACGCGCGGTTGGTCTCGATTCTCGCTTTGATTGTGTCGCCGAATCATAGTGGCTTCACACCCGGCCGTGTCATCTTGATAACATATTGCTACAGAGCTTATCCATGATATCGCCTTAGCCACGAGATTCCTAATGTGGTGATGAAGTTGATATGGCTAAAGCTTATGATAGGTGCATGATTTCCGATACGCCATGATTCATATGGGCTTCCCCTGCTCGGGATTGATATGGTTGGCGCTTGTATTGAGCACTTCGCTTCTCGTTGCTCGTTAATGGTATCCCTTCGGATATTTTCCTTCGACTCGGGACTACGGGCAGTGGGGATCTCTATCTCCCCGCCTTGTTTGTTTTGGCGGCGTAATATTTATCCCTGGGGATTGATTCCACTATTAGACGACACCGAGATATGATTTATCGGACGTGACGAGGTTTTTCGTGACGATCCGCCTATGCCGATGATGTGGTTATCTTCACTAGGGTATGCCTCGAGGATGGTTTCGTCACGCTGAGACACTTTCTCGAGCACTATTCTCGCTCGCTTACTCGGGCACCGGGTCGCGTACGTAAGAGTAGTTTTTGGCCCCACGCTATTGAAGGGTGGGAACACATGGTGCACGAAGCCGATCGCTTCGGCCTGGCGACTTGCCGATGACTTATTTGGGTGTCCTTTGTTCAAAGGGCAAATGACGAAAAGAGCTCTTTTTCTCCCGCGTGATTCGCAGGATGCTGATGAGTGCAAGGGGTGGTCGATCAGCACCTATCCTTTGGAGGGAGGCTTGCTCTTATTCGTAGCACGCTAATGGCCACTCCGCATATTCTTCGTGTCATGCAGCCGCCAAAGATAGTTATTCATCGCTTGAGCAGATCATGGCTAGATTCTTTCCGGGGCTCTTACGCGATGTAAGAAGACTCACCGGATTAGTTGGGATGATATCCGCCACCCTATTTCTCAGGGTGGTTTGGGGTTGCGCCGACTTTCGATATTGTTGACGCTTCGCCATAAGTTGTGGTGGAGGTTACGTGAGGGCTATTCTCTCTCGGGGCCAGCTCCGGGATCAGAAGTATTGTTATAATGGGCTCTTGTCTCCCTATAGAGTCCTCAGAATCATAATGATAGTCATATGGAGGCGCTTAAGGCGTAGTCGGTATTCGTGCCTCAGGAGCGAATTTTTGGTCTCTGGGCGCTGGTAGTCGTGGCCGGGCTCGATGATACTTTGGTTTGGGCATCGCCGCTTGTGGATCACGCTTGATCGGTCGTCAATGGGTCATATGACGGTGGGTTGGTTCATCGAGATGGTATGGGATCGTGAATAGATTGCACCAGGTCTTGGTCTCCGGGATGTGGGCTTCCCGAGAGTCTCATTGAGGATATATCCGGTTCCATTTCGGGGTCCGAGGATATCATGCGGTGGATGTTTACCTCATGGTGGGTTCTCTATGTCTTCTACTTGGGATTCTATCCGAGGTAGAAACGCTCAAAGCCTTCTCTCGAATGGTGTCATTTGGAACGATGCTCTTATCCCTACTATCTCTATATTCCTTTCGCGCTCCTTCGTAATCGCCTTCCCGTGGATATCAAGCTCGCACGTGGCACTTCCCCTCGCTCACGTTGTTGGTGTTGCTTGAATAATCCACACTCTTCTCCTCGGTCGAATCTATCCTCACCTCTTTTTGATGAATGATATTGTTCAAATCTCGTGGAATCACTTTCTTCCTTGGTTTGACACTACACTTCCACACACCACCGATATGATATTGTTCCTTTCATTTTGGAGCAACTCGCACACACGATCAAACACAAGGCACTTGAGTTTCTTGGTTCCCCGCTTGATATTATGGTTTGTTCCGACGGAAAGGAATAGTGTCAAGCATCGACAAATTCCTTTTTTCGCATCTCACATTATTTGGCAGGTGAAGCAAAAGATCTCCGATCCTTGTTTCAAGTAGGGCGCCTCGAGCTTCCATCGATTGGTCTGGATGCTTCCTACTTGGTGGTTTTTTGCAGGGAGTGCCCCACCCACAGTTCCACGCAGCCAAGGATTGTGATTTCGACACCTCGCTTCCTCGTGATCGCCAACACGATGGTTCATTTGATCGAGACACATTGATCACGGATGGGGATTGATTCGAGATCATTCGGGCATCATGTTGGCATTTCACGCCTTCCAGGCGGTGTCTAGTTTTCATGCCGAGCTACTAGCGCTTGAGATGGGATTGTGGCATGCCCGACGCTCGCCTCGATTTGGATCGAGTTGGACGCACGCGTGGTCACCACGATCACTTCTCGTGGCCTCGGCCGCAGTTCAACATACTTTGACCCGCATTCGAACATGTTGAGGGACCTTCAAGATTCGATTTCCCACATACACAGAGAGGGGAATCGACCAAACAGATCACCCAAATGCTTTGGGAGCGGCCGCCTAGGGTAGCCATTTTGTTGAGGAGGGCACGGCTTCTCACCACCTCCTTGCGCACATTCGGATGGACTAGCCGATACCCGAGCTTCGATTTTAATAGATCATTGGCTCTCTTAGTATTTAGGTTGTTTGTTGCTTTTTGATTCTCTCCCGCCATAACGGGACATGACATGTATGATACTTTGATTATTTGATATACAGTGCAGGGATCACGCTCAATCACCCACCCCCGGTGTTATTTTAATTAAAAACCCTAAACCCTAAACCCTAAACCCCGAACCCTAAACCTCGAACCCTAAACCCGAACCCTAAACCCTAAACCCTAAACACCGAACCCTAAACCCTAAACTCTAAACCCTAAACCCTAAAACCTAAAACCCTAAACCCTAAACCCCGAACCCTAAACCCCGAACCCTAAACCCCGAACAATAAACCCTAAACCCCGAACCTTGAACCCTAACCCTAAACCCTAAACCAAAAAAAAAAAACTTGGAGGGGGCAAAATGATTTGCCCTCTCTCACACACTAAGCACACACTTTTTTCACACACACATGCATCGTTCTTCACGCTGGGCCGATTTTGCACGGATTGTTCAAGCATTCTCGTCATTCCGAGGGAGTTTTAGATTCTGCTTTTGCTTTTTTCCTTTAATTTTCCTTTAGTTTTCCATTTTTCTCACGTGTTTTCTTGTCATCCTCTATCGTGCTCGTGTTTCTACAAACATTAATGGTGGACTTTAGTTCATGTCCGCTGAATACCAAACCCCAAATCTTGGGTCGGTATGCAAATGTGATCGTCTCCAACTCAAACCGATCTAACCCGCTTTTGACCCAAAGAGAATCGCTCCAGCTTGGCACCCACCAGGTTAGAGATAGAAAAACAGTGTTCGGTTTTTCTTCCTGAGAACGACGCTTTGCGCGCTTTCGAAGCTCACCTTGATTGGAAAATTCTCCTTTGCGATCCCTCACCCCAAAAGAATTGGTTCTCGGGGTTATCCGCGCTTGAATTTGAAGGGGCCATTCTCCCCGAGCTTTGCAAATCCTTCACATATTATCATCAAATTATACTTGAGTGGATTTTAATAAGTTATGGATGGGTACTTGGTCTATGGGGACTATCCGATGCGTGTGTTCAAGTGACACCTTCGCTTAATCCAAAATGGAGGCCTCTTGCGCCAGTTTGATTCGTTTATCGGGCTTGCCATACATCTTTTTGATCATAATGCTCTTTTCGCTATTGGCAATATTATAGGTACGCCTTCTTCAAGTGGACTCTTGACAAAGATCTCGATCCCAATTATCTATGGCCCAGGTTTGTGTTGAATCGACTTGTTGAGGAGAGAATTGAAGAGATTACTCTTGAGTTTGATGATACTACACACAGTTCAAAGGATCGTATATGAAAGGATTCCGGATTATTGTACTCACTGCAAGTATATTGGACATTCTATTGAGGGATGCTACATTAACGGGAATGTCACGCGTCCACCACCACCTGTGAGGCGTCCTTCAAAAATAGCTAGCTCTGATGGCCTCGAGCTGAAGGGGTTCCGTGGAAATATGGATAAGTCAAGGGGTGCAAAGGGTATTTCGAAAATTTCCATGGCAGAAAACCTTAATCCCACTAGGGGTGCTAATAGAGTTGTTGCTCATAATCAAGAATGGATAAAGGTCAGCAAGAAAGGACCTAGAGAAACGGGTCTGGTTTCTAAGGATTTTTTGAAATTAGCAGAAAATTCAAAACACACATACTTTGCAATATCCACTCAACTGCTGATGAATCCGGTAGTAATCGATTCTCGATTTTGAATAATGACGATTATCAACCGTTGGATACCCTATCATATTTAATCAAGGGTCCAGCTCAGGTTCCTGATCTACTTTTGGACGCTCATATCGACCCTACAACTGTGAAAGAAAATAACGTAGGCGACGTGGCAATGGCCGACAATTCATGCTTGCAGCCAGGCCTCGAACATAGCAAATCAATTCTTATTATAAAAGACTCTGCTAATAAAAAAGAGAAGCATGCGTTGATTAGCCCCAATTGTCCCTCTCCCCAGAATTTGTATTTGGACGAATTAGTGGGTGACAATATTAGTAATGGCTCGGTTTTTTTGACAGATTTGGCAGAAGGCGTGAATAAAGGGAATAAAAGTGGCGCACCATCAGATAATATTCCCCCTATAATTTCAAAACCTGCAACCTTTTTAGAGGGTTTGAATGGCCAACTTCTTTATAATGGGATTTTAAATGGTCCCACCTCAACTCCTTTACATGCTAAAGAGAAGGAAAATGCCCAACATCTTTTGAATTTTGACAAAACCAATAAGCATGGTCTTCCTCCTTTAACCCCACGTGCAGCAACTATCATGACTGTGGGACCTGATGCTTTTTTGTCTCCATCCAATATACCAAAGAACACCTTTGCAGTGGCTTTTTGTGGGTGATCACAAATTTAAAATAACCGCCCGAACCGCCCGCACCGTGCCGCACCGCACCGTTAAAATCGAGTTATCCTAAAAACCGCGATTAAAAATCTTAATGAAAAACCGCACCGCTAATGCGGTGCAATTTGCGGTTTTTGAAGACAAACCGACCGCCAAAACCGACCGCCTATACAATGGGTAGGAAGGGCAATTATGTAATTAGCATCTCTCACCAATACCTTAGGTTCAATTGTAGTGTTGTTACTGTAACATTTTCTTTTGAAATTATTTGGTGAAAGTTAAATATTTATAGTATATTCAGTTTAATGCAGTGGTAGGTTTATTTTGTATTGAGCTATCACATGAAGATTTCTAGAGATGCAATAGTAGCTTTATATTTTACCAAAAAATTCAATTGTCAGTTGTCATGCAGATTTGAAAACTTCTCATATAGCAGTTCCATTTCCAAATACTTTTTTGTGTGTTGTCTTAATTTTTGTTATTCTATTTTTTGTGTGGAATTTGCATACTGACTTTTGTACAATAGATTCAAGCATGGACATAAGAGGATTCTCTTAGGAACTTATTAAATTGGAAGAAAAATTGACTTGGTTTTATGTAAATGTAATTTAAGTTGAATCTTATTTTTATTGGTTGGATGTATATAGCTTAAAACCGCAAAACCGCCCGCCACCGCCCGCAACCGCTTAAAACCGCACATTCGATTTTTGTTTATAAAACCGCATTTAAATTATTTTTTTAGAAAACCGCTCATGGCAATTCTCGGTTTGGAAATAATGTAAAAACCGCGAAACCGCACCGTGATCACCTCTAAGGGCTTTACTAGCCAACTTTGCTCTAATGGGAATTTGGGTCCCATGGCTACAACTTTTCATGCTACAAAAGCGGAGATGACAACAACTTTATTAATGGGACAAATTCTCTTTCCTCCTCATCATCATTGGAGGCGCCCACTTGTGGAGTGGGCCCAAGTGCTTTTTTGCTTTTCTTTTGACTCATTCTTCTAATAATGCCACTTGGCCCCACCACACCGCCCATCCTTTGCCCCATCCGTCCACAATGTAGTGTTGCATGATGAATTGAGCTTTAATTATTCCTTTAATGGGATTTCACGGGCCCACGCCATATCTCCACAAAAGAAAGTTGATTCCTCCAAAGACACTTTGGAATTTGACACAATAAACAAGAATGGCCCATCCCCTTTCTCGCCTCATGCGCCGTGGTCCCCAAGGATGTGGGCCTTGATGTTTGTTTGTCCCCTTGCAAATACCAAAAATAACCTCATCTTGGACCCACCACACCACCACCACTCTGCTGCTACCGATTCGCCCAAGACGGACGACGCATCGGGTGCGTTGTTGGGCCAATTTTGTGGCCTTAATGAGGCCCAAGTTTTTTCTAGCACTCCGGCCCAGTCTTTCTCAACTGCTATTTGGTCCGAGCCCAGCTCCATCACACCTCCTCTGACCCACTGTATTCGGGGCCCAGCCCAAACATGTTGACGCCCAACCCCACTGCGCATCATCTTGCTTTCGCCCCCTGGTGACGTTCCTTTTGATCCAGCCCAACAAACTTTGATCTCGCCATTGGCAATTACATTAACAGGAGGTGGGATTAATGGATTCTATCGCCCAAATAAAATTGTTGAACACCAATAGTGGCGCCAATTTCAATGGCTCGGATGATAGGATAATTGTCACAAAATCGCATAAGGGTAAACATGATATTGGTGTTGACCAATGGATAAAATCAAAAATCCGGTGACAAAGTCTCGAAATGGCTAAGAAGACTACAAAGTCGGGCAAATTGGTTCATAATTTTTCTACAAAGGAGGAGCAAGCCAACGTGCCTTAATCGATCGTGTGTTTCTAAATCCTCTTCTAATCCTATTTGTTAATTATGTCGATTAATTTCTTAACGTGGAATATGAGGGGTATCGCTAATCCGGTAGTCAACGCCATTTGCATGCGTTAATTTCGCCATAAATTGCTTTTTGTTGCGCTTTTAGAACCTATGACTTTGCCCCGAGTTCGCTTTTATTGTCGAGATTTGGCTTTGATGATGGCTTTTGTAATTGCTCTAACCATATTTGGATCATGTCACGCTTCACTTGCATTTTGACATTCTTGTTGATCATGCACAATTGTTGCATCAGTAGGTTGACATTCGCTTTGTTGCCGCAGCTATTTATTTGACTTTTGTGTATGCTAAATGTGATAGAGTAGCTAGATATGATTTGTGGGACAATTTATGAGATAGTTGTTAGTATGGAGGGGTCTTCATGGCTTGTTAGCGGGGACTTTAACATCTTTTTGCATGATCACGAGAGGATTGGTGGTACTTCCGATAGGTCCGATGAGATGTTAGATTTTGCCTTTATGATTGCGGATTGTGAGTTATTTGATGCGGGGTGTGAGGGGCCTATCTTTACGTGGGCTAGAGGTGGACTTCTTGAGAGGCTTGATAGGGCTTTGTATAATGAACATTGGGCTGATATGTTTACTTTTCGTTGTTACGCATTTATCTCGTGGTTCGCTCCGATCATGCTCCTTTACTCATATCTTGTCGCTTTGTTCTCCGCATGTGCCTCATTCTTCCTTCCGATTTCAAAGATATGTGGGTACGCCACCATACTTTTTGCAGGTTGTCAAAGAAGCTTGGGGGCATCCATCGGTTGTTTTGGAATGAGGAGCTTGCAAAGACAAGTTGAATAGTGGTCAAGCGCACTCAAGATTTGGAATCACCGTGACGTTTGGCAATGTTTTTGATCGGGTTAGACGGTTGATGAGGTCGCTTTCAGGCTCAGCCGCTTATGATGTTGATCCGTCTCCCACTCATCGCGCCGAGCTACATCGTTGTATGGCCGAGTACGAGCTACGTTTGAAAATGGAGGAGGATTTTTGGCGCCGTAAAGTCGCCACATGTGGGCACGAGGGGAGCGCAACACTAAGTTTTTCCATGGATTTGTTAAGCAAAAGTGGTGTCGCGCTTAGATCCACTCGATTGACGATGATGGGGTGACGATCACACAAGATTCTCGAGATTCTAAGTCGGCATTCAGCTTTTTCGCCTTTTATCGATTTCCGACTTGGAGTATCTTACTCCCCTGCCGATAAGTTCTTTCCCGACTTCCCGATTCTCGTTGATCTTGATGGACTTTGTGCTATGCCGACGGCTCAAGAGGTTCGCGATGCGGTGTTTGGGATTGATCCGTCTAGTGTCTCAGTGGCCTCGAGGGATTCTCATCGTTGTTCTTTCAAAGACTGCTGGGATTTCGTCGTGATCGGATGTTGAGGATGCGGTGGTTGACTTTTTCTCGGGTAATCTCATGCCATCCACGTTCACGCTACATCTATAGTTCTCATTCGAAGGTTCTCACCTCGTAAATGGATCGAAGTTTCGCCGATTAGCCCGCGGCAACGTGGGATTTAATAAGATTATCTCTAAGATTATGAATGCGGGTTGGTCTCGATTCTCGCCCTTGATTGTGTCGCCGAATCAAAGTGGTTTCACACCTGGCCGTGTCATCTCGTATAACATATTGCTCGGGCAAGAGCTTATCCATGATATCGCCTTAGCCAATGAGATTCCTAATATGGTGATGAAGTCGATATGGCTAAAGCTTATGATAGGGTGCAGTGGGATTTCCCGATACGCCTATGATTCACATGGGCTTCCCCGCTCGGTGGATTGATATGGTTGGCATGTGATTGAGCATTGTGGCTTCTCTGCTCGTTAATGGTATCCCTTCTCGATATTTTCCTTCGACTGGGATCGCGCAGGGGATCCTCTATTTCCGCCTTGTTTGTCCCGGCAATGAGTACTTATCCGGGGATTGACTCCACTATTAGACAACATCGAGAGATGATTTATCTGGACGCGACGAGGTTTTCCGGTGACGATCCGCCTATGCTAATGATGTGGTTATCTTCACTAGGCGCCTCGAGGATGGTTTGGTCACATTGAGACATTTTCTCGAGCACTATTCTCGCTACTTCCGGGCACTGGTCGTCAAGGTACGTAAGAGTAGTTTTTCGCCCCACGTTACATTGACGTGTGGGAGCACATGGTGCATGAGCGGATCGCTTCGTCATGGCGATGACTTGCCGATGACTTATTTGGGTGTCCTTTGTTCAAGGTCCAAATGACGAAAGAGCTCTTCCTCCCTCGTGACTTAGAGGATGTTGGATAGAGTTGCGGGGTGGTCGACGCAAGCACATATCCTTTGGAGGTAGGCTTGCTCTTATCCGGAGCACGCTAATGGCCACTCCGCTGCATATTCTTCGTGTCATGCAACGCCAAAGACAGCTTCTTCATCGCTTGAGCAGATCATGGCTAGATTCTTCCTGGGGGTCCTACGCGACGTAAGAAGACTCACTGGGATCGCTTGGGATGATATCTCCGCCACCCTATTTCTCGAGGGTGGGCCGGGTTGCGCCGATTTTCCGATATTGCCGACGCTTTAGTTACAAGCTATGGTGGAGGTTACGTGAGGGCCATTCTCTTTGGGGCCCAGCTTGGTCGCAAAGTATTGTTACAACAAAGCTTCGTCTCTCTCAGAGCCCAGAACTCATAATGATAGTCATCATGGAGGCGCTTGAGGATGGTCGGGTATTCGTGCCGTGGAGCGGATCTTCCGGTCTATTGGCAAAGTGGTAGTCAGACGGGCCGGGATGATACTTGGCTTGGGCATAGGCCGCTTGTGGATCATTGTTTCGATCGCCGGGTCACATGACGGATTGGTTTATTCGCGATGGTGTGGGATCGCGATAGATTGCACCAGGTTTTGGTCTCCCGATGTGGGATTCCCGAGAGTCTCATTGACGATATTTACAGGTTCCGATTCTCGCTAGGGTCCGAGGATATCATGCGGTGGATGCTTACCTCTCATGGCGGGTTCTCTATGTCTTTCGCTTGGGATTCTCTCCGGGTAGAAATGCTCGTAACCTTCGTATGGTGCCATTTGGAACGATTCTCTTATTCCTACTATCTCTATATTCCTTTGGCGCTCCTTCATAATCGTCTTCCCGTGGATATCAAGCTTCGTGCACGTGGCACTTCCCTTGTCTCACGTTGCTGGTGTTGCTTGAATAATCCACATTCATCTCCTCGTGTCGAATCTATCCTCACCTCTTTTTGATGAATGATATGCTTTAGTCCGTGGAATCACTTTCTTCCTTGGTTTGACACTACACTTCCACACACCACCGATATGATACTTTCCTTTCATTTTGGAGGAACCGCACACACGGATCACACACGAGGCACTTGAGTTTCTTGGTCCCCCGCTTGATTTTATGGTTTGTCCGACAAAAAGGAATAGTGTCAAGCATCGACAAATTCCTTTCTTCGCATCTCACATTATTTAAGGTGGAGCGTATATCCGATCCTTGTTTCGTGTCGGCGCCTCAACCCATCGATTGGTCCGGATGCTTCCCTACCGTTGGTTTTCTCGCAGGTAGTGCCCCATCACAGTTCCACGCAGCCGAGGATTGTGATCTCGTGAGCTCCTCAGTTTCCTCGCATCAAGTTTGAACACCTGATGGTTCGCTTGATCGAGACACATTGACACGCGAGGGGGATTGATTCGAGATCATTCGGGCACTCATGTTAGCATTTCGCTTCCTTCCAGCGGTGTCTAGTTTTCATGCCGAGCTACTAGCGTTTGAGATGGGATTGCGGCATGCCCGACGCTTCTCGCCGATTTGGATCGAGCCGACGCCGCGGCGTGGTCACCACGATCACTCGTGGCCTCGACTCGGTGTTCAAAGATACTTTGACCCGCATTCGAACATGTTGAGGGACCTTCGATTTGATTTCCCACATACACAGAGAGGGGAATCGACCACAGATCACCTAGCTGCTTTGGGAGCGGCCGCCCTTGGCGCTCATCTTGTTGATGAGGGCACGGCTTCACCACCTCCTTGCGCTCATTCGGATGGACCACCGATATCCGAGCTTCGTGATTTTAGTTCTCATTGTATTTTTAGATATCTCATTATGATAGTCTCTCTAGATATTGTAGTGATAGGTTATTTGTGATTTCTCCCGCCTTGACGAGACATGACATTGTATGACATTTTGATTATTTGATCTATGTGTAGGGATCACGCCTCAATCCCCACCCCGGGTGTTATTTTATTAAAAAAACCTAAACCCTAAACCCTAAAACCCTAAACCCTAAAACCCTAAACCCTAAACCCTAAACCCTAAACCCCGAACCCTAAACTCGAACCCTAAACCCTAAACCCCGAACCCTAAACCAAACCAAAATAACTTGGAGGGGGCAAAATGCTCCTCCCTCTCTCACACACTAGCACACACTTTTTTCACACACACATGCATCTTTCTTCACGTTTGGGCCGATTTGCACGGATTGTTCAAGCATTCTCGTCATTCGATGAAGTTTTAGATTCTGTTTTTGCTTTTTTTTCTTTAATTTTTCTTTAGTTTTCCATTTTTCTCACGTGTTTTCTTGTCATCCTCTATCGTGCTCAGGTTTCTACAGCCATTAATGGCGGACTTTAGTTCATGTACGCCGGAATACCAAACCCCAAATCTTGGGTCGTATGCAAATGTGATCGCTTCCAACTCAAATTGCTCTAACTCCGCCTTTTGATCCAAAGAGAATCGCTCCAGCTTGGCACCCACCAGGTTAGAGATGGAAAACAGGTTCTCGGGTTTTTTTCTTCCTGAGAACGATTGCCTTGCGGCATCTTAGATGCTCACCTTGATTGGAAAATTCTCCTTCGCGATCCCTCACCCCAAAAGAATTGATTTCGGGTTATCTCGTTGAATTTGAAGGGCCATTCTCCTCGGAGCTTTGCAAATCCTTCACATATTATCATCAAATTACAAAGCTTGAGGTGGATTTTAATAAGTTATGGATGGGTACTCTTTGGTCTATGGGGATCGCCCGACGCGTGTGTTCAAGTGGACACCTTCGCTTAATCCAAAAAGAAGATCCTCTTGCGCCGGTTTGATTCGCTCTATCGGGCTTGCCTATACATTTTTTGATCATAATGTTCTTTTCGCTTATTGGCAATATTATAGGTACGCTTCTTCAAGTGGACTCCCCGACAAAGATCTCGATCCCGATTATCTATGGCCCGGTTTGTGTTGAATCGACTTATTGAGGAGAGAATTGAAGAGATTACTCTTGAGTTTGATGATACTACACAGTTCAAAAGATCGTATATGAAAGGATTCCGGATTATTGTACTCACCGCAAGCATATTCGACATTCTATTTAGGATGCTACATTAACGGAATGTCACGCGCCCACCACCACCGTGAGGCGTCCTTCAACAATAGCTAGCTCGATGGCCTCGAAATCAAGGGGTTCCGTGGAAATATGGATAAGTCAAGGGGTGCAAAGTGGTATTTAAAATTTCCATGGCAGAAACCTTAATCCCACTAGGGTGCTAATAGAGTTGTTGCTCATAATCAAGAATGGATAAAGGTCAGAAGAAAGGACCTAGAGAAACGGGTCCGGTTTCTAAAGATTTTTTGAAATTAGTAGAAAATTCAAAACACGCCTACTTTGCAAATAGCCACTCAACCGGCGGATGATCTGGTAGTAATCGATTTTCGATTTTGAATAATGACGATTCTCAACCATTGGATACCCTATCACAATTAATCAAGGGTCGGTCCTCGGGTTCCTAATCTACTTTTGACGCTCATATCGACCCTACAATCGTGGAAAGAAAATAACGAGGCGACATGGCAATGGCCGATAATTCATGCTTGCCGTGCCTCAATATGGCAATTCAATTCTTATTATAAAAGACTCGCTAATAAAAAAGAGAAGCATGCGTTGATTAGCCTCAATCGCTCCTCTCCTGCATTTGTATTAGGACGAATTAGTGGGTGACAATATTAGTAACGGCTCGGTTTTTATGACGGATTTGGCAGAAGGCGTGAATAAAGGGAATAAAAGTGGCGCACATAATATTCCCCCTATAATTTCGAAATCTGCAACCTTTTTAGAGGGTTTGAATGGCCAACTTCTTAATAATGGGATTTTAAATGGTCCCACTCCTTTACATGCTAAAAAGAAGGAAAATGCCCAAAGATCTTTTGAACTTTGACCAAACCAATAAGCATGGTCTTTCCTCCTTTAACCCCACGTGGCAAAGAACTATCATGATCGTGGGGACCGTGATGCTTTTTTATCTCCATCCAATATACCAAAGAACACCTTTGTGGCTTCACCGGCCAACTTTGCTCTAATGGAAATTGGGTCCCATGGCTACAACTTTTCATGCTACAAAAGTGGGAGATGACAACAACTTTATTAATGGGACAAATTCTCTTTCCTCCTCATCACCATTGGAGACGCCCACTTCGGGAGAGGGCCCAAGTGCTCTTTGCTTTTTTGACTCATTCTTCTAATAATGCCGCCTTCACCCCACCACACCATCCATCCTTTGCCCCATCGTCCACAATGTAGTGCCGCATGATGAATTGAGCTTTAATTATTCCCTTAATGGGATTTCACGGGCCCACGCCCATATCTCCACAAAAGAAAGTTGATTCCTCCAAAGACACTTTGGAATTTGACACAATAAACAAGAATGGCCCATCTCCCTTTCTCGCCTCATGCGCCTCGGTCCCCAAGGATGTGGGCCTTGATGTTTGTTTGTCCCCTTGCAAATACAAAGAAATAACCTCATCTTGGACCCACCACACCACCACCACTCTCCTCACGCCGATTCGCCCAAGACGGACGACGATCGGGTGCATTGTTGGCTAATTTTGTGGCCTTAATGAGGCCCATGTTTTTCTAAAGACTCCGCCAGTCTTCTCAATCGCATCGGGTCCGAGTCCGCCTCCATCACACTCCTATGACCCACCGTATTCAGCCCAGCCAAACATTTTGATCGCCCAAGCCCACTCGCCGCATCATTTTGCTCGCCCTCGGTGACGTTCCTTTTGATCCAGCCCAACAAACTTTGGATCCGCCTCATTGGCAATCGTTTACATTATACAGAGATGGGATTAATGGATTCTATCGCCCAAATAAAATTGTTGAACACAACAAAGGGCGCCAATTTCAATGGTTTCTGATGATAGGATAATCGCCACAAAATCGCATAAGGGTAAACATGATATTGGTGTTGACCACTTCGGATAAAATCAAAAATCCGGTTGACAAAGTCTCGAAATTGACAAAGAAGACTACAAAGTCGGGCAAATTGGTTCATAATTTTCTACAAAGGAGGAGCGAGCCAACGTGCCTTAATCGATCGTGTGTTTCTAAATCCTCTTCTCATCCTATTTGTTAATTATGTTAATTTCTTAACGGGAATGTGAGGGGTATCGCTAATCCGGTAGTCAACGCCATTTACATGCGTTAATTTCTCGCCATAAATTGTCTTTTGTTACGCTTTTAGAACCCATGACTTTGCATGAGTTCGCTTTCTATTGTCGAGATTTGGTTTTGATGATGGCTTTTCAAATTGCTCTAATCATATTTGGATCATGTCCGCCGCTCACTTGCATTTTGACATTCTTGTTGATCATGCACAATTGTTGCGTGACCGTAGGTTGACATCCGCTTTGTTGCCGCAGCCTATTTATTTGACTTTTGTGTATGCAAAATGTGATAGAGTAGCTAGATATGATTTGTGGGACAATTTTGCGTGAGATTGTTGTTAGTATGGAGGGGTCTCCATGGCTTGTTAATGGGACTTTAACATCTTTTTGCATGATCACGAGAGGATTGGTGGTACTTCCGATAGTCCGATGAGATGTTAGATTTTGCCTTTATGATTGCGGATTGTGAGTTATTTGATGCGGGGTGTGAGGGGCCTATCTTTACGTGGGCTAGAGGTGGGCTTCAAGAGGTTTGATAGGGCTTTGTATAATGAACATTGGGCCGATATGTTTACTTCTTCTCGTTGTTACGCATTTATCTCGTGGTTCGCTCCGATCATGCTCATTTACTCATATCTTGTTAGTTTGTTCTCGCATGTGCCCGTTCTTCCTTCCGATTTCAAAGATATGTGGGTACGCCACCATACTTTTTTGCAGTTGTCAAAGAAGCATGGGGGCATCCTAATCGGGTTGTTTTGAATGAGGAGCTTGCAGCAAGCAAGTTGAATAGGTCAAGCGCGACTCAAGATTTGGAATCACCAGACGCTTGGTAATGTTTTTGATCGGGTTAGACTGGCCGATGAGGTCGCTTTCAGCCTGGCTCGTGTTGTTTATGATGTTGATCCGCCTCTCACTCATCGGCCGAGCTACATCATTGTATGGCCGAGTACGAGCTACGCTTGAAAATGGAGGAGGATTTTGGGCGCCAAAAAGTCGTTGTTAAGTGGGCAACGAGGGAGAGCGCAACACTAAGTTTTTCCACGGATTTGTTAAGCTAAAGCGGTGTCGCGCTAGATCCACGATTGACGATGATGATGGGGTGACGATCACACAAGATTCTCGAGATTCTAAGTCGGTAGTTGGGCTTTTTTAGTCTTTATTGACTTCCGACTGGAGTATCTTACTCCCCTGCCGATGAGTTCTTTCCCGACTTCCCGATTCCGTTGATCTTGATGGACTTTGTGCTATGCCGACGGCTCGTGAGGAGGTTCGCGATGCGGTGTTTGGGATTGATCCGTCTAGTTGTCTCTCAGGGCCTCGATAGATTCTCATCGTTGTTCTTTAGATCGCTGGGATTTCGCTGACGGATGTTGAGGATGCGGTGGTTGACTTTTTTCTGTAATCTCATGCCGCCCACATTCACGCTATATCTATAGTTCTCATTCAAGGTTCCTCACCCTAAATGGATCGAAGTTTCGCCGATTAGCCTGCGTAACGTGACGAATAAGATTATCTCTAAGATTATGAATGAGCGGTTGGTATCGATTCTCGCCCCTTGATTGTGTCGCCGAATCGAGAGTGGTTTCACACCGGCCGTGTCATCTCGTGATAACATATTGCTCGTGCATGAGCTTATCCATGATATCGCCTTAGCCACGAGATCCCTAATGTGGTGATGAAGTCGATATGGCTAAAGCTTATGATAGGGTGCAGTGGGATTTCCCGTATACGTTATGATTCACATGGGCTTCCCCGCTCGTGCATTGATATGGTTGGTACCGATTGAGCATCGCGCTTTCTCGTTTCTGGTTAATGGTATCCTTCCGATATTTTCCTTTGACTCAGTGGGATCAGCGCAGTGGGGATCCACTATTTCCTCGCCTTGTTTGTTCGGGCAATGAGTATTTATCCTGGGGATTGATTCCACCGTTAGACGACACCGTGATATGATTTATCTGGACGTGACGAGGTTTTCCAAAGGACGATCCGCCTCGCGGTGGCCGATGATGTGGTTATCTTCACTAGGGAGTCCGAGGATGGTTTGGTCACGTTAAGACACTTTTCGAGCACTATTCTCGCTACTTTGGGCAACCGGGTCACTGTACGTAAGAGTAGTTTTTTTTGGCCCCACGCTACATTGACGGGTGGGAGCACATGGTGCATGAGCGGACGGGCATCATCCGCGATGACTTGCCGATGACTTATTTGGGTGTCCCTTTGTTCGCGGGCAAATGACGAAAGAGCTCTTCCTCCCCGTGATTTAGAGGATGTCGATAGAGTTGCAGGGTGGTGGTCGACAAGACTGGCCCTTTGGAGGTAGGCTTGCTCTTATCCGGAGCATGCTAATGGCCACTACGTTGCATATTCTTCAGGTCATGCACCGCCAAAGACAGCTTCTTCATCGCTTGAGCAGATCATGGCTAGATTCTTTTGGGGCTCCTACGGGATGTAAGAAGACTCACCGGATCGGGCTTGGGATGATATTTGCCACCCTATTTTCGAGGGTGGTTTGGGGTTGCGCCGACTTTCTCGATATTGCCGACACCTTCATTTACAAGTTGTGATGGAGGTTACGTGAGGGCCATTCTCTCTCGGGCCCAGCTTATTGGTCGCAAGTATTGTTACAACGGCTTCGCTTTCCCTATAGAGCCCTCAGAACTCATAATGATAGTCGTTAGTGGAGGCGCTTGAGGTGGTCGGTATTCGTGCCCACGAGCGGATCTTTCGGTCTATTCGCGCCGTAGTCGACGGCTCGATGATACTTGGCTTGGGCATAGGCCGCTTGTGGATCATTGTTTGGATCGCCGGTCACATGACGGTGGATTGGTTTATTCGCGATGGTGTGTGGGATCGCGATAGATTGCACTGCATTTTGGTCTCCGGATGTGGGCTCCCGAGAGTCTCATTGAGGATATATACGGGGTTCCGATTCTCGCGGGGTCCGAGGATATCATGCGGTGGATGCTTACCTCTCATGGTGGGTTCTCTATGTCTTCTCGCTTGGGATTCTCTCCGGGTAGAAATGCTCGTAACCTTCAGATGGTGCCATTTGGAACGATTCTCTTATTCCTACTATCTCTATATTCCTTTGGCGCCTCCTTCGTAATCGTTTTCCCGTGGATATCAAGCTTCGTGCACGTGGCACATCCCTTGCCTCACGTTTCTGGTGTTGCTTGAATAATCCACATTTATCTCCTCCGGTCTAATCTATCCCTCACCTCTTTTTGATGAATGATATCGCTCACCCGTGTGGAATCACTTTCTTCCTTGGTTTGACACTACACTTCCACACACCACCGATATGATATTGTTCCTTTCATTTTGGAGGAACCGCACACACGGATCACACGAGGCACTTGAGTTTCTTGGTCCCCCCGCTTGATTTTATGGTTTGTCCGGGACGGAAAGGAATAGTGTCAAGCATCGACAAATTCCTTTCTTGGCATCTCACATTATTTGGCGGTGGAGCGGTATATCCGATCCTCATTTCGGTCGGGCGTCAACCCATCGATTGGTCCGATGCTTCCCTACCGTTGGTTTTTTGTGGGAGTGCCCATCACAGTTCCACGCAGCCGAGGATTGTTATCCGTGAGCCTCGTCTCCTCGCATCAAGCCGAACACGATGGTTCGTTTGATCGAGACACATTGATTCGGGCGGAGGGGATTGATTCGAGATCATTCGGGCGACTCATGTTGGCATTTCAAAGTTTTTTCCAGCGGTGTCTAGTTTTCATGCCGAGCTACTAGCGCTTGAGATGGGATTGCGGCATGCCCGACGCTTCTCACTTCGATTTGGATTGAGTTGGACGCGGCGGTGGTCACCACGATCACTCGTGGCCTCGGCTCTTGGCAGTTCAAAGATACTTTGACCCGCATTCGAACATGTTGAGGGACCTTCAGATTCGATTTCCCACATACACAGAGAGGGGAATCGACCAGCAGATCACCTAGCGGCTTTGGGAGCGGCCGCCCTTGGCAGTCATTTTGTTGATGAGGGCACGGCTTCTCACCACCTCCTTGCGCTCATTTGGATGGACCAACCGGGATATCCGAGCTTTGATTTTAGTTCTCATTGTATTTTTTAGATATCTCATTATGATAGGCTCTCTAGATATTGTAGTGATAGGTTACTTGTGATTTCTCCCGCCTTTACGGACATGACATTGTATGACATTTTGACTATTTGATCTACTGTAGGGATCACTCCTCAATCCCCACCCGGGTGTTATTTTATTAAAAAAACCCCGAACCCTAAACCCTAAACCCTAAACCCTAAACCCTAAACCCCGAACCCTAAACCCTAAACCCCGAACCCTAAACCCTAAACCCTAAACCCTAAACCCCGAACCCTAAACCCTAAACCCTAAACCCTAAACCCCGAACCCTAAACCCTAAACCCTAAACTCGTAACCCTAAACCCTAAACCCTAAAACCCTAAAACCCCGTGTAGGTCCCAAGGGGTGTAAGTGTAAGGTTTAGAAGGGGGTTGAATAAACCTTACCAAATTTTTGATTTAGTCATTTTAAATATTCGTAGTTGATACTACATACAGATTGTGTCTGATGGATGTACCAATTTAGTTAATCAGAGAGTTAGTCTCTCAAATGCACTCAATCGAGCCGTTGATGGAATAACTAAGTCTGTGTTAAGTCTAAATTAACTCAAATGTGGTTTGTTTTCAGCTGAAGACTTAACACCCTTAAGTTTGGTTAAGTTAGGGATTTAGAGCTTGATTTAGTACTTAGAGATTATCTAATGGATAACAAATATGTCACAGTAAATAAGTAGATATGATGCAAGAATTAAAGTCTTTGAAATGTAAATGACACAATAAGATTTTTATAGAGGTTCGAAGATGGGGTAATTCTTCTACTTCTCTCTTCTCCAACTCCCGGAGGAATCCACTAGGTATTGATCAAGATATACAAAGTGGTAACTACCCGATACAAGTCTTGATCACACAAACACAGCTGACTTGATCCTTTGGGACTCGGGCCTGAGACGCCTTGATCACTCACCTGGCTTCTCATACTACTCAGCCTTCTTCACAGGCAGATGCCTTGCTACTACAGCCCACTTGCTCAAGCTCTTTGGATTTGATCACGAAGCCCTCCAAAAGCTCAAGACTTGGTTCAACCTTGAACCTTCCTACAATCCTTCGAGGAATGTAGACCCCTTGATTTTTCAGTATTTTCCTCTTCAACTGATTGAAGTTATCTTTCCTTCACAGGTGAGTGTTGGATTGATGTTCTTCGTAGTGTAGGCTTGAGGATTGAGAATATTTCAGGTTTACAGTTCTAATAATTTCTTGAACGTTTGTGGTTCTGGTCTTCTCATTCTCAAAGTCATTTCTCAGCCTTTTATAGTGATCTTTCAAAAATTTGCCCGTTGAAGAGATAGGCTTATTTTTGAAAGTCACTTGCAGTCGTTGGCTTGTCTTGTTGCAGTCCTTGGAATTGCCATTTCCTCGTATGAATTGTTCTTCACCTTTTCAGAGTTCTGACACAGTGTAGTGCTTCCCATTGGTTTATTCCTTTTGCATGCTTCTGGGACTGAGCACTTCGAGAAAGGTAGTATGGAGATATTACTTGTTTAGGTAATTCTCTTGATTTCTGTGCAATGGATCTTTTTCAGTTATCTCGACTTGACTGCATTTCCTTGCTTTCCCCAGGTGACTTAGAGTCAGCTTCCAATCATTGGATGACTCTTCTGTCACTTCAACTTGAGACTTGGCTTTTCTTGAGTTGACTTGACTGACACTCCACTCAGCTGTATCTCAGCTGCTTCTTCAGTAGAGTTCCCGTCTACTCTTCTATGCCATACTCGGCTGTCTTGCAGCGGAGTCTTCCTTCTAGTCTCCAGTTGTCTTCTTGCATGTTTGGGCATAGCTGACTTAACTCAGCTTGACCAGCCCTATTTATTACAATGCAGTTTACAACAAAAATGGGGTGCCAACTTCCTATTCTAAGTTTTACATGGCATTCATCAAAATCTAAACAATGAATTTCCTAACAATTTCCCCCTTTTTGATGATGCCAAAACTTAAATCATTCAAAAATGCAAATAGCAAAGATACATACAGATAGTGTATTCACATAGAATGTATGCGTAGAATCAATCCTTTTATTGATCATAACATTCTTGTTCTTTTACACAACTGTTTACAAGGTGTATCAGAGCAAACATTTGTCTACACAAAAAAATGAAGAATTTATAGCTTTATTACAGAAGACTTACATAATATGTATTTACATAATAAAATACATGAAGGGGTGGACAACTACACTTCATCTTCTTCGCTGTCTCCTTCTTTCATCTTGTTCAAGATCTTCTTCTCTTCCTCTCTTTTTCTCATCGTCAACGCTTCTTCTTCTTCTTTTCATATGCCTTCCCGGCAGCCTTCATCTCTTCTTAATCTTTCTTGTCTTTCCTCCCATAGCCGAGGTTGTCTCTTGTTTTCTTTTTCTATTCTTTTCGCATACTCAAAGATTACTTTTAGCCACTTGCAAATTTGCTACTTGGTCAAGACGCCCAAAGAGATCCCCTCCTTTCTTGCCTGGATCTACGTGACTCAATGTTTTTGGGCGCAGGCCCCAGTCGAAACCTCTTCCTCCACCACTACTTCTTCTTCTACCTCCGGGCGTGTATTGCATGGGGTCTTCTTCTTCCAAATTGAGTGACTACGGAGTGCCCAAGCAGAGCGATCGCCGGTGAGTCCACGCTCGTCGCCTTCTTCACATAACGTGAGACCCTTTTCCCAAGATAAGTCCCAAGCTTGAGCCATACCGATCGTGGCTCGACCCGACATCCGAGATGGCATAAGTGTCTCCGCTTCACCGGAATGTCTCCATGTTGTTTCAAGATGTTCATAACTCGGGCATCCATTCTTCCTTCCACTTCCTCCATCCCTCGCTTCAATTGTCTTTTTCTTTTCACCATAGATATAGCAGAGTGTTGGAGTGGCAGAGTCATTGTGGAGTTTGATGTCGATAATATCACCGTGGTGACAAGACCTTGTTGGGGGTTTGTGCAATCATCAAGGTCATATCTTTCGATCCTTCCCCTCAACGGACTTTCCTTTCTTTTGTTTCAACACTTCCTCACTGTCTTTCCCTTCAAGTAGCTTGCATCCTCTTTTTTCAAACCTTCAGATCTCTTCTCGTGCTTTAAGGTATTCATCTTCCCCTTTTTGGCATCATCAAAGGAGAGAGGAACGCCTGAAACAGATCGGCAAGGTGAAGTCGAGCTCACGATAGTCGAAGTTTTGTCTCGAGTCCACAAGTGGAGTATGTGGCACGAAAATTTAGAGCGAGTAGCGTTGGACTTCACAAATTAGCTTCATTTCAGCCATGAGAAGGATGAATTTTCTGTCCATATTTGCTTCCAGACGTTGAAGATCACTCTTATTTTGCTCACGCAGCAGCCTTTATCTCGCAAAGTGTGAGCTTCATGCATGTGCTCAATGTGTTCTCTCAATTTCGCTTTTGCATCAAGCATTCTCACTCTCCATACAAAGCCTTGTTGAACAATGTCCTCAAGTATCTAACTTGTTCCACACGCATTGTTTGTCTTTGCTGTTGCCACCATTCCCTCGATCCTCACCGTTATGCCTCTCAAGTCGCAGTAAGATTGGCATCTCGTTGTCCGGGCCGCATGTCCATAGAGGCCTGGTGCCTCTCCATCCGTTCAATCTCAAGCAAATAATGCTTTGAACACCTCCCGAATCGCAGCTTGTTTCTTCCGATGTACTGATGGCCACGCAGCACAAAGTCATAGTCACCGAATGATGGTGCCTCGACGAGATGACAGAGCTGGTCTGTGGAAATGTGCGAGCTCGTTTTTCGATTTCTTCAGGAGGTCGGGTACTCCAGAGAGAAAGGAAAAGATTCTATAAAGGAATCATCACGCTAACCGTATTTGTTCAATGATGAGAGGTGCGCGTGAAGTTCCTTTTGAGTCGAACTCCGCGCAGCCTTGGGAGCCCGCGCAGATGGACTCTGCTTCACTGGGTCTGTTGTGAAGTGGACTCAGCCTTATCGAGCCTCGCCTGCCTCAACAGCTTCGTTGGTCTCACCTGGTTTCTCCAATTGAGTGGACTGATCCTCGGCCTTATCGAAGCATCATCGGACGATGATGAGATTTCCATTGGTAGCTCATCATCAAAATTGAAAGTTTGACGAGTAGTCTTGAGATCAAACTTGCTCGTGCCGGGAACATCCGTAGCCGAAGTCTTTTGGAGTTGTCACGGGGATGACTCGGCTTCTTTGTCACCTTCTCGATCCCAGAAAGGTTTATCAGATTATCGTAGGAATCATGAAGCGCGCTTATCTCCTTTTCGATGATGGATCAATGATAGCAGGAGGGATGTTCTCTACTTCGCTTTCTTTACCCCAGGAAGTCTCAACCTCCCGTGGCCTTCATTACCTCCAAGCAGCCTCGATCGGCAATGAGGCCTTAGACTTCCCTTTCGATAGTGTCACTGCCTTAGGGTCTTCTCGTGGTGGCATCCATGGAGTCTCAACCCCATGGATTGCACTTTCATCGCCCCAGTGTTAACTCCCGTGGTTGTTCCTTCATGTGCCTCGATCGCATCAGCCGCCATAAGCCTTCGAGTAGTTGACACACCTCACCGAGACAGTCTCAATTGTCTAAGCTTCGTTGATGGAAACTTGATGTTCGTTTGGTGGTTGTACTTTCTCCACTTCCCCTCCTGGATTCGTCGTGGAGTCATCCGCAACATTCTCCGACCTTGCCGCAGTGGAGAGAGTTTCCCCCTCAACTTGCACACCACCGTGAGTGACTTGGAATGGGGTCACTGTCTCCAAACTCCCGGCTGCTTTACCGAGTGTTCAGCCGTTGGGGCAGGTGGTAAGACACCTTCGTTAGGGGTTGGCTCAATGGGGTCCCCACGAACCCGGTTTCATCGCCATTTCCTTAATTTCTTCTTCTCGAGTGAGTGGGGAAGTGGTGGCAAAGAAAAACGGTGGCGATTTGCTGAACCACTCCCATTGGATCAATTTCGGTGTGTTCGAGGACTCTCCTGGTCCCTCCATCATGCTCTTCTCATGAAGAATTCTCGATTCATGCATTGCTTGTCTGCATTTGCAACTCTTCTCGTGGCAAAGAAGCAGGTTGGATCCTCATCACTTTCTCGATAGAATATCGAAGTGAGAATGTGTATGTTCTCGGGTTCCGGTGAGAGGGCAGATGTTGGCCTTCTCTCTTGCCTCGCCTTCCTCTCGCCAGTTTCTCCTTCTCCTTATCCTTGAAGATCTGCAAGATGTCTGTGCATTTTTCTTCATCCAAAGGCTTTGGGATCACAGAGGTCACCCAAGGAAGTTCAGCTTCCTTCTTCTTCTTCGATAAACTCGGGCCGTTGGAACTGTTCCTCGGATCGACTCAATTTCACTTCCTCCACTCACGCAGACGATTTTGGATGTCCGGGTAAGGTGGGGATAGGATCATCACATCACTATCGCCTCTATCTCGCTTCTTCTTGTGTCTCACCGCACGGACTACAGATATTTCTTCGCTTTTTCTGCTGATCGCTTCAGCAGACTTAGCTGCTTCATCTATAGTATCTAGAGACTCTACTTCTCCAGCAGCCTCCCAGATCTCGCTCCACTGAGTGGTCGACTCAGCCGGTTTCTCAAGCTCGGAGTGCTTGATGATTCTTCTTCGTCTCCTAGTTTGTACCAGAGGGATTTCTGGTTCAGAGACGTTTCTTCCGAGTCTTGGGCGGCGGGGTGGTCTGGTGTTTACTCGAGGAGCCGGCCGTCTTGGCTTGTTAGATCTCCTCTTTTGACGATCGGAGAAGGTAGTTGAGAGTCCTTCGACCGATCACGCCGCTGGTGAGATACGGCACGGGGCAGGTGACTACCACGGGAGAGCAGTGTTTGACTTTTTCTTTTGTCAGAGCAGTTAGTTTTCTTTTAGTACCGCAGGGGCAGCTTTCTTCTTTGGTGGAGAGGAAACAGCTTGTATCTTCAGTGGTCGCTTGATTCCCCTCACCGTGTCGCCTCTCTTGCCTAGCTCTCTTCTCGTGCGCCGAGAATTTTGATCGAACATCCTCTTGTTTACATGGAACGCCTATCCATGTCTAAGAGGGACTCCTTTCACCTCCATCACCGCCAATTACTGTGCCATATCCTAGGGATCCTCCAAATGTACCATCTTCCTTGAAGGATTTGTTCCTATATTTTGGCATAGTCTCACGTAGACAAAACCCAGTTTATTTTCCTTTCTTCAATAATCACCGCCATCACGATCAACTTTGCTTTTGAAATTGGTCAAAGTCGCCAAATTTGATGTCAATACATTTGGCAACTATGTCCAACAAACTTGTGATAATCCTCCTTCAGCAGCCTCTTGTTTGTTGTGTAAACTATTTTATCGGTATAGTCGAGCTTGGCTATTTCCTTCCAACCAGCAGCCAGGTTTACATCGCCGTTAATTTTCGATGCTCCTTCCGTTGGTAGTGAGTGAGTGTTCACCAAATCCTTGGCAGAGATGGTGAGCTTCTTTCCGTGAATGATGACTTTATCCTTCATCGTGAATCTCAAAGATTCACGTAGAATCGTGCGACCTCCTCCACATAGGTCATCGGATATTCCAAAATCATTAAACGATTTCGGCCGTGACGTTTCCAATTTCTCAAAGAATTTTCTTCACTAGGTGTCGCCGACCCTGTTTCACCATGCCGTCGAAATCCACAAGAGACCGGTGTGGATTTGTTTTCCTAACTTGACAAAATCATAGGTTGATGCCATCCTTCAGATTTTACCAAGAAAACTTAGAGATTGATTCAAGATAGATAGGGTTTTGAGAAAATTTATGCCTTTGCTTCGAGAGAGAGAAATGAACATTTTGGTAGTGTGTGAGAGAAACGGACGAAAATGGTTTAAGTATGGTTTATGAAAGGACGTGCGGGTGGTTTTTGAAATGGGATCGAAATCAACGGTTTAGATTTTGCACGCCGATTTAGCATTTAATGTCTCGTATTTAATGCGGCAAGATTTATATCCAATCATAAGTTTGGTGTGCGCTTTTGCCTCAGACACGCCATAATTATGTCGACGTCATTCTTAAAAACATTCCCGCTTAGTAAAAAACGTTTTTGTCACTTTTCTTATAAATGATTCAACTTTTACCCTCACCGGGTTTAACTCTTCTTCTCACAGTCCTCTTTGTGACTCTGTTGTCAAGTGACTTGGTATAGTTGTCTTTCCGATACTACTGATTTACTTAGTGATTTGTGAGTTCACTCTTTTTCCCTTTTTGTGTTCCATTTCTTTTCTTTGATTCTTCCGAGTGTCACCACTCAATTAACCCTAACTCATGTTTGAGTTCTTCAAATCTTGACTCACATAATGGTTTTGTGAATATGTCAGCCCAATTGTTTATCGTTGAGATATATTCCAAGATGGTGTCCTTCTTTTCAACATGATCTCTTATGAAGTGATATCTCGACATCGATATGCTTTGTTCTTGGGGGCAACACAGATTTTGAGTAATTACAATTGCACTTGTGTTATCACACATTATTGGAATTTCTTTTTCCTCAACTTCATAGTCTCTCACCTTTGCCTCATCCATAGGACTTGGGCACAATGACTTCCCGCAGCCTATGTATTCTTCTTCACAGTAGAGGTGGCTATTGAATTTTGCTTCTTGCTAAACCAGAAATCAGCTTGTTTCCTAGATTTGACATGTGGCCGAGGTGTTTTTCTGTCAACTCAGATCCATCATAGTCGAGTCCAATAGCCAATTAGCTTGAATCCACCTTCCTTTGATACCATAAGCCAACTTCTTCGCTTCCTTTCAAGTATCTCAATATTCTCTTAGTTGTTTGCTCATATGGCTCTCTTTTGGAGCAGATTGAAATCTTGTACATACACCTACAAAGAAAGGTGATGTTTGGCCTCGCTTGCTATGAGATAGAGCAATGATCCAATAAGTGCTCAGATCTTGTTTGATCTACAAAGCTTGCCATCCGCATCCATGTCCATTTTTGATCGATGTATTCATTGGTATTTTTACGTAAGACTTCTCCTCTATACCAAATTTCTTCATTAAATCTCTCGTGTATTTTGTTTGACTTATGAAGGTTCCATCCTTCGCTTGTTTCACTTGGAGTCCAAGGAAGAATGTTAGCTCTCCCATCATGCTCATTTCAAATTTACTTTGCATGAGGTTTGAAAATTTTTCACACAGACTCTTTGTTTGTAGATCCAAAAATGATGTCATCCACATATATTTGAACAAGCAAAGATACTCTTTTTGTCTTGAATTTGAAAAGTGTTCTATCTACTTTTCCTTTTGTGAATCCATTCTCGATTAGGAATTGTGACAAGGTATCATACCATGCTGGGTGCTTGTTTCAATCCATACAAAGCTTTCTTGAGTTTGTATACCTTATCTCCAAGAGTCTTCTCGCTCAAATCCTCGGAGGTTGTTCAACATACACTTCTTCTTCCAATAAACCATTTAGGAATGCACTTTTACATCCATCCGATATACCATGAAATTCTTGTGAGTCGCATAGGCAAGAAACATCCTTATAGCTTCCAATCTTGCTACAGAGCAAATGTTTCATCAAAATCTATTCCTTCTTCTTGGCAATATCCTTTGGCTACTAATCTTGCTTTGTTTCTTACCACGTAACCTTCCTCGTTCATCTTGTTTCGAACACCCATTTAGTACCAATAACATTTTGATGGATGGGTCTTTGAACTAATTCCCATACTTTATTTCTTTCAAACTCGATTCAGCTCTTCTTGCATAGCTTGAATCCAATGTGTGTCATCCAATGCTTGTAACATATCTTTGGGCTCCATTTGCGAGATAAAGCATGTGAACATAGCTTCTTGTTGAGTTCTCAGATCTTATTTTGACACCTTCTCTTATATCTCCAATGACAAGTTCGTGGGTGTTCTTTCACCATCTTACATCAAAGTTGAAGTAGGTTAGCTGTGTTCATGTCTGCTACTGTGTTGCTTTGATCGCCTCTCTCAGTAGTCACTTAGCCGCAAAATTTCATTGTTTTTTGAGATTCGGCTATCTCATCTTCTTCTCGAGTTTACAATTCCATTTAGCTTCAAAGATAGGGATTTTTCTCGTATGTTTGGATGATTCAAACTTGTTAGTTGATTCTTCAATATCTTCTCCATTTATATTCGCTCATCGAATACCACATGAATGGATTCCTCTCGCAATCATAGTCCTTTTGTTGAGTATCAGAAGCTTTGCCAATTTGAGTATCCCAAGAAGATACCTTCATCGCCTTTAGCATCGAAGGCCTTCGATTGTCTTTGCCATTGTTGTGGATGAAGCATTTACATCCAAATATTCTAAAATATGCAACATTTGCTTTTCTTCCAGTCCAAATCTCATAGGGAGTCTTTGTCAATTTGTCTTTTATCATACATCATTTTGAGTGTAGCAAGTGTGTTTATTGCTTGACCCAAAATCTTTTTGGTAACCCTGTTTTTTCACCTAACATGGTCCTTGCCGCTTCTTTGAGAGTTTTGTTCCTTCTTTCGCAACTCCATTCTTTGTGGAGTCCTTGTCTGCCGATAGTTCATGACCAATACCATTTTCAATACAATACCGAAGTTATTATTCCATTGACAAACTCAGATTCCTGGCTCGATCTTATTTTGATAATGGTTTGGCTATTCTCATTTTGAATCCTCTTCATCGATTGTGGTAGTTTTCAGAGAGTTTCTTTCTTCTTACACATGAATATTGTCCATGTATATCTTGAGTAGTCATCTACTACCACCAAGGTGTATTTATTTCCACTTATGGGTTGGCTCCATGGGCCAAATAGATCCATATGTAGCAGATGCAATATTCTTGTTGAAGATGGGCATGTCTTTTCTTTGAATGAAGATTTGATTTGTTTTCCTTTCGACATGCATCACATATACTCTCATTCTTGTATATCGAGTCCGGAAGTCCTTCCACAAGATTACTTCTTGCAAGCTTGTTAATTGTTTTGAAATTCAGGTGACTCAGCATTTTTTTGTGCCACAACTAACTTGATTCATTTGTGCTCTTTGCTAATAGACAGTGTGATGGGTGTAGCGGTTGACCAATCTACTACATACATGTTCTTTTGTCCGCATCCTTGCAACACAACTTCATTAGATTCAGATCTTGATTTGGCATATACCCATGTTAAATCCAACATTATAACCCTTGTCACGAGTTGGTGATGCTTAGTAAGTTGAAGTTGAGTCCTTCGACATATGCAACATCTCGTGATTTCTAATCCGTTCTCTTGATGGATCCAATGCCTCTAATTTCACCGGAGCTTCATTTCCTCCAAATATGACTTTTGCTCCTTTAACTTCCTTGAATTTTGACAGATTTTTCTTGTTTCCTGTCATATGTCCGGGAACAACCACTATCCATGTACCAGGTTCCTTGGCACTCACTGCTTGAACTTGAACTCGCAATCAAGGAAATTAAGTTTTAGGTACCCATATTTGTCCTGGGTCCCGAGGGGTTAGAGTTGTAAGATGATCCAACCAACTTATAGCCAAATGATTTGACTCTAAGGGGTTGCCATCTATCGTGCCATAATCATAATTAATCTTGGCAAATTGCTTGGGGATTTTAGGTTCATACAAATTGTCTCTTTTGTCGTATGCCTCGTGTATAAGTTTTAGCAATCGCTTTCTTCTTTGGGTAATTGTGGTGTCTCGAGTGTAGTGCCTAGGTGCATATTTGCGCTGATGAAAGCTCTTATACTTTTGGAATGGCCTTTGTTGAGTTCTAGGCCTTTGCCATTTGGGCTTATATTCCATAAGTCTATGCCGATAGTTCACTTCATTCCAATCACTTGGCTAGGATATTTTCTACCATTCCCATCATATGTATTTCTTTTATAGATTTTCTCTGGGATTTTGGTAGCTCTGCTTTCTTCTTTACGAGTATTTTCGTTTGGAGTTTCTTTGAGGAACTCGATCAATCTCTTTTCATTTGTCCTTTCGGCGCACTCAATCGGGTCGTTTTCCTTTTCCTTATAACCAAGACCAGTTTGCTTGTAATTGTGCTTTGAAGTGAATGTGTGTGTACCATTTAGAGTTTTGGATTTTTTTGACTCTTCATTGCTTGAAGATCCTTTTTCCAAAATTACTTTTGAGGTTTGACATAGCACAGAGGAATTAAATCCTAAGCCTGTCTTGTCTCCACATTCTCTTTGACTCATAATAAGATCATCCAATGATTTAGATGCCTTAGTGAATGAGGCAATAACATTTTTGAGGTCATTCTCTCTCTTTTCTATGGCAACTATTTCTGCTATTAACTTAGCATTTTCAGCCTTTAAACTTTCATTTTCATCAGCTATTTGACTTAGAGTACTCAGCTCCTTAGTCAGCTTTGAGTTTTGGCTCTTGAGTAGGCTGTTTTCCTCATTTAATAGTGTGTGTGAGGATTTAATGTGTTCAAAATCTTTCATCATTTTGCCTAATGAATCATAAAGATCAGTGGGTGATGAAGTGTGTGTGTGTCACATCACTATCACTAGAATATGAGTTTGATGAGTTAGAGTGTACCTCATCTTCTTGGTCGGAGTTGATCTTGTTCCTTGGCCATCAAACAGATCGGGGCTTCTTCTTCGAGTCACTTGAGTAGTCGGCTTCATCGCTCAATCAATTTGTCTCTCTCGACTTGTTTGTCTCAGTGATCTCTGCAGCCATCATTGCCTTTTTCTTTTTTTTGTCTTCTTTGTCTCAAGACCTTTCTTTCTTCTTCATTCATGTATTTGTTGACTACGAGGATATGGGCAAGTCAATGGCATAGTGACCTGGTTGTCTCTGAGCCCAAAGATAGATATTCAACCTTTTGATCGCCTCTTTCCATTCTTGGATTGTCAACCCTTTGATATTGACTTTTTGATGATCTGTTCTCTTGGTTGGCCTATCTTCCTTGACTTGGAGGAGCTGAGTGTCTTCTAGAAGATTCGCCTTGCCTCTCTTGTAGTTCTTATTGAAGAACTTGTTGAACCTTTTAACCATCGGGCTATTTCTCCGGATCAATGATTTCTTTGACCTCGGCTCTCTTTCCATCCTTAACAATTAGAGCAGTTGTTTTGGGTACAAATTGCCTCTTCCTCGATCTTTTCTTCTCACTCAAATTCGTAGGCTTTGAGATCCGAGAATAGTTCATGGTTGGAGGTCTTCGATAGGTCCATGGAATGTCTTAGTGCCATGACCTTCATTTCCCATTCAGTTGGGAGACTTTTTTAAGATCTTCATACACATTTTCTTCGTGTATATTCCTTTCCAAGTGCAGATAGCTCGTTGGTGATTTCGTGAACCGAGCATCCGGTTGATCCAGGTTTTCTCCCGAGATCATTTTGAAGTTCTCAAATTTTCGACGGCCACCGATAATTTGTTTTCTTTGATTTTTCCGAGCCTTCACAAATCGGTGTTAGTTTGTCCCGCATTTCTTTGGCCGTTTTGCATGATTTGACTTTATTGAACATGGCTTTGTCCAAGGTTTTGTAAAGGATGTCCTTGGCTACATTGTCCAGGTTGTATCTTTTCGTCATCATTTGTCCATTCAGTTCTTGGTTTTTCAACCATGGTAGGTCCGGGAGCAAAGATCCTCTTCACCCTCACCGCAGCTCTTCTTACAGCTTGTGTTCACCTTTAAGATTTGCGGTGGCCCATCCTCTATCACTATCCACATCTCATCATGTAATCTTCGATAGATGAGCCCGCATACGAATTTTCCAATCTTTAAATTCTTCAATTGTGAACATAGGGATGCGTGTCAAATTTGCTTCCATGATAATAAATTTTAATGATAAAAAGAGTTTTGAAAGTTTAAGTACTAAAGCAGACTTTGAAAAGTTTGGAGATCTAGTTCAAGAACCGGTGCGGAAGGAAGGCTCAATGAACCAACCGCTCCGATACCACTTGTAGGTCCCAAGGGGTGTAAGTGTAAGGTTTAGAAGGGGGTTGAATAAACCTTACCAAATTTTTGATTTAGTCCTTTTAAATATTCAGAGTTGATACTACACAGTTGTGTCCTTGATGGATGACCAATTTAGTTAATCAGAGAGTTAGTCTCTCAATGAGACTCAATCGAGCTGTTGATGGAATAACTCATTTGTTAAGTCTAAATTAACTCAACAGTGGTTTGTTTTTCAGCGGGAAGACTTAACACCCTTAAGTTTGGTTAAGTTAGGGATTTAGAGCTTGATTTAGTACTTAGAGATTATCTAATGGATAGCAAATATGTCAACGAGAAATAAGTAGATATGATGTAAGAATTAAAGTCTTTGAAATATAAATGACACAATAAGATTTTTATAGTGGTTCAAGATGGGGTAATTCTTCTACTCCTCTCTTCTCCAACTCCCGGAGGAATCCACTAGGTATTGATCAAGATACAAAGTGGTAACAGTCCAGATACAAGTCTTGATCACACAACGGTGACTTGATCCTTTGGGACTCCCTGAGACGCCTTGATCACTCGGTGGCTTCTCGTGCGACTCGCCTTCTTCAGGCGTACTGTCTTGCTACTACAGCCCACTTGCTCAAGCTCTTTGGATTTAATCACGAAGCCCTCCAAAAGCTCAAGACTTGGTTCGACCTTGAACCTTCCTACAATCCTTCGAGGAATGTAGACCCCTTGATTTTTCAAGTATTTTCCTCTTCAACTGATTGAAGTTATCTTTCCTTCACGGGTGAGTGTTGGATTGATGTTCTTCGTAGTGTAGGCTTGAGGATTGAGAATATTTCAGGTTTCTGATTCTAATAATTTCTTGAACGTTTGTGGTTCTTGTCTTCTCATTCTCAAAGTCATTTTCAGCCTTTTATAGTGATCTTTCAAAAATTTCCGTTGAAGAGACAGCTTATTTTTGAAAGTCACTTGCGATCGTTGGCTTGTCTTGTTGTAGTCCTTGGAATTGCCATTTCCTCGTATGAATTGTTCTTCACCTTTTCGAGTTCGACACGGTGTAGTGCTTCCCATTGGTTTATTCCTTTTGCACGCTTCCTGGGTCGAGCACTTCGAGAAAGGTAGTATGGAGATATTACTTGTTTAGGTAATTCTCTTGATTTCTGCAATGGACCTTTTTGATTATCTCGACTTAATCGCATTTCCTTGCTTTCCCAGGTGACTTAGAGTCGACTTCCAATCATTGGATGACTCTTGTCACTTCAACTTGAGACTTGGCTTTTCTTGAGTTGACTTGACCGACACTCCACTCAAACCGTATCTGTTTGCTTCTTGATAGAGTTCCCGTCTACTCTTCTTTGCCATACTCGGTTGTCTTGCAAATGAGTCTTCCTTCTAGTCTCCGTTGTCTTCTTGCATGTTTGGGCATATGATTTAACTCTTGACCACCCCTATTTATTACAATGCGTTTACAACAAAAATGGGGTGCCAACTTCCTATTCTAAGTTTTACATGGCATTCATCAAAATCTAAACAATAAATTTCCTAACACCTGAACCCTAAACCCTAAACCCTAAACCCAAACCCTAAAACCAAAAAAAACTTTCTCTCTCTAAAATTTTCCGCCTACTTTCTAGAATTTTAGGAACTTTGAAAAATTCATCCCAAAAATCCCAAAAAAACCAAAAAAATTGAAAAAATGTGGAAAAATATGCAATCCATACGCAAAGACTTGGATCGACATTGGCTAATTATTTCAAAATTTTTGCGTTTTTTTTCCGAATTTTTTCGATTTTGAGTTTCTCTTTTGTCAGGCGCGCAGATTTTTCTTCCATTTTTTGATAATCTTCGTTTTTGTGTTGTTGATTTGCCGCAGGAAGTGATATTGGCGGTGTAAGCGGTGCATGCTTTGATTTTGGTGTCGATGGATGATTCGAATTTGGAGGGTCCTTCGTCAAAAATTCCATCGCCGCTCGGTTCATCATTTTTAAACCCTAAATCCCATTCTCAAATCCTCTGTTTTCACCTTCGTCTAAACCCATCAAACCTTCATATGTGCAATTCTTCGTAAACCAATCCCCGAACATCAAATTTTTAATGAAGCCTTGTTCACTCCTATCGTAAGCTTTCTAAAAAGATGGTGTGGATTTTTGGAATTTTCGGATCTTGAGATCTGAGCAATTAGTTGAGCCCTTGAAGTGGGCATTGGTGGGGAAATTTTCTCATGGAATTCCCCAATTACATATGGTTGAGAAAGTATTGGAAACTCTTCACTTGGTCGGGAGTTTAAGCTTCGATTTCTTAATCGAGAGACCGACTTTTGTTTGTGCTTTCGAATGAAAGGATTTCTCGAGGCTATGGTTGCGCCCCATTTGGCAGATACAAGGCATGCCAATGCGAATTCTAAGATGGTTGTCTCGTTTCAACACGAGAACTGAATCCCCATTGGCTCCGGTGTGGGTAAGACTCCCTGGCCTTCCAATTCATTTATATGATAAAGTTGCGCTGATGATGATTGCTAAAATAATAGGCAAACCTCTACAAGTTGATGAGGCTACAGTTTCACAAACTAGAGCAAGCTTTGCTAGAATTTGTGTGGAAATTGATTTGACTGAGGAGCGAAAAAGAGAAAATCTTATTGGGTATTAATTCTCAAATAATTTACGAGAGGGTGATTTATGAGAATCTACCAAAGTATTGTGTTGATTGCAAACACCTTGGACATGAAAAATATGTGTGTTATATTAATGGTAATGCTCCTAAACCAATTAGATTGCCTCCTAAAGTTGATAAGGCTAATGTAGGTGAGTCTAAGGTTGGTGTTGAGCAGGTGTGGCTTGAGAAAAGGGCTGGAAAATTAATACAACAAGTAGAGATTAAGGGTGATGATCTTGGGGTTGGTCCTTCATATTCAAGACCTTCCCCTGTTTCACCTCAAGTTCAAGTAGAGAAGGTGTTTGATAAAAGTCCTCAAACAAATAGGTTTTCAGTTCTTGCTGATATATGTGTGGAAGAACAATCCCGTTTCAAGAAAAACATGATGTATTGATTGTGGAAGTTGTTACCAATAAACCGAAAATGTTCGGGTTTTGGAAGAAGTTTGGTGGCGCAAATTTTCCTCTCGCTAAGGAGAAAATTTTGTTGAGAAATATGACCATAATCAATTATTGGAGGAAGTTCATGGTGTTTTGATTCCCGATCACCAGTAGGAGAAATTAAAAATGGAGTTCCATCACCAGAAATGTGCCATGTTAGTGATATTAAAAAAGCTGAAAATGCTTTTTTCACCTTTGAAAGAAGTACATACTAATGCAATGCTTTGATTTGCTACCACCGATAAAATTGAGATTTATGTTGATAGGAAAGAGGTCTCGGATGTTGTGCTTTAATATAATAAATGTCAAGCTACAATGGTTCTTTGAATTTTTCTCTGTGTTGGAAAAGGATGAAAATGACTCGAATGCGAGGATAATTCTCCTCAAACCGCTAATATGGAATTAGTGGAGGAATTTATGTCAGCTTTAGAAAAGGAAAAAGAACTTGTTCTTGAAGCTTATTCATCCAAAAAGTTGCATGATGATGATAAACCTGAAGTTGATCATCTTGAGAATAGGAAGAGATTGTTGATTTCAAAACTCAAGCCCACACACGTAAGAGTTTTGTCTGCTGGTGCGTATCTGAGAATCCGAGATTGTTGCTTATATTGCAAAGGAGTCCGAAAAGGTAAATGGAAAGCATCGAGAAGTCGCTTGAAAAAGTGATTTTGGACAAAAATTCGACACGGTAGTTGAAAAGCGGTGAAAGCAGAAAAAATGACAGAAAAGTCGATGAGAAAAAGTGATTTTGGAAAAACTCGTTGGGCACAAAAAGTTGGAAGAAAGGGGGCTCTTCTAGGGTCACTCGATCTCTCCTCAAATGAGTTTAAACTCATTAATTTGGAATGACAGGGAGTTGGTAATCCCCTACTCAAAGGCATCTCCACCACTTATGCAAATAACACAAGATAAGCATTCTCTCTGTTATTGAACCTATGGTTGCTTTTGATGATAGCTTTTTTGTAGAAGGTTTGGATTTACTCAAGCTACTTGCAACAACAATAATAAAATTTGGTGTTTTATCAAAGATCATTTTCAGTTGGAGGTGCTACAAAGTAGTGAACAGCTTCTTCATGTTAAGGTGACTCTCTTACCATTATGGAGCCTTTGTTCTTTTCATTCATTTATGCTAAAAATGATAGGGTGATTAGAAGGATTTGTGGGAAGAGTTGAAAATATTGTTGATATTGTTGGAGTGAAACATTGGTTAATTGGTGGGGATTTCAACACTATTTTTCATCTTCATGAGAGGGTTGGAAGTAATTCTAATAGAATTATTGAAATGATTTGGATTTGGTGATATGATTGATGAATGTGGATTAATTGATCTTTGGTTTCATTGGAGAACCTTTCACTTGGGTCAGACAGAGTCTCAAGGAAAGGTTGGATAGAGTTCTTTTTTCTGGGAAATGGGCTGAATTACTACCTTCTACAGTTGTGGAACATTTACCTCGAATTTGGTCTGATCACTCTCCTTTGTTGATCAAAATAAAAAATGATAGAATCCGGGATGCTACAAGTTTCAGGTTTTTTGATATGTGGACTAAGCATCATACTTTTTTAGATGTGGTGCAAGAAAATTGGAAGCATGAGACTGGGCTAACTGGTATGCAAAATCTGCAAGTTAAGCTCTCTAGACTTGCTAATAGGCTTCAATGGTGGAATAAGTTTGTGTTTGGGAATGTTTTTAACAATGTTAAGAGAATTGAAGCTGCTGTTGCTCAAGCCCAGAAAGATTGGGATCAAAATCCTACCCAGGTGCATACAATATATCTCAAAAAGTGCATTGCAGACTTGACTCAAGCTCAGAAAGTTGAGGAAGAATTTTGGAGGCAAAAGGCTGCTATAAGATGGATTAATGAGGGAGAAAGAAACACAAAATATTTCCATTCCCTTGTTCAGAAAAAAAGAAGCAGGGGTAGAATTTTCAGCATTGAGGATAATGGTGTTGTGTTAACTGAACCTCAAGCTCTTAAAGAACTGGAAGTTGCATTTTTTGCTAAGCTCTTTTCTAATGATGTTGAAAATCTGGCACACTCGAACTTAATGAATTGAAGCCACTTCCTCCCGAGGTTAATTTGTATGAGCGTGTGACTATCCATCCCCAAGACATCAAAAAGCACTTTTTGACATGAATGCCGAAAGCACCGCAGTCCCGATGCATATTGTTTGCATTTTATCAAAAATGTTGGTCAATTGTTGATTAGATGTGGTTGAGGCTGTTCTGGATTTTTTTGATGGAAACATTATGCCTCAAAGCTTCACAACAACTACAATTGTGCTTATTCCTAAGGTGACTCACCCCAAGGCTTGGACGATTTCAGATCAATAAGCTTATGCAATGTTATTAATAAGCTCATCTCTAAGATCTTAAATGATAGACTTGCCAAGCTACTCCCTTCTTCGATTGCTCCTACTCGTGAGTGGTTTTGTGAAGGACATGTGGATTAGTGATAACATTTTATTAGCTCAGAACTGATTCATGACATTGATCGATTGGACTCATATGAATGTTGCTCTTAAGCTCGATATGGCCAAGGCGTATGACGAGTTCAATGGAAGTTCTATATCAAGTTCTTGAAAAAATGGGCTTTCCGAACGGTGGATTGAGTTTATGAAGCATTGCATTGAGCATTGTTGGTACACAAAGATTGATTAATGGTGAACGATCCGAGGCATTCAGATCTACCGAGAGGTTGAGACAAGGTGACCCTATCTCACCTACCCTTTTGTATTGGTCTGATTACCTTTCTAGGGGTTGGATTCCTTATTTATGGTGAATAGAAGCATGTAATACCACATCGGGGGCTTTTGGTGTCTCACTTGTCTTATGCGGATGACATTCTCATTTTCACCAATAGTAAAGAGGCCGGTCTGAGGAAGCTTATGGATTTTCTCTGACATTATGCAAAACTGTTTTGGACAACTAATCAATCAAAGACAAAAGTTCTTTCATTGTCGAGAAAGTGGCAAGCAACACGAGTTCGAGAATTCATGAAATCATAGGGTTTAACTTGAAATATCGCCGATTATTTACCTTGGAGCCCCTCTCGTATAAAGGAATGCTTAAGGGTGAATTATATTTTGAGATGATTCAAGTTCAAAGGCAAAATTCAAGGATGGGAAACTAGAAACTTAACTTTTGGGAGGCTCTTGTTGATAAAGAGTGTTCTTGCTTCAATGACTTGTCATTTATTTCATGTGTTGTAACCGCCAAGACCATTTTGCATGAATTGGAACAAATAATGGCAAGATTCTTTTGGGGGACCTATGGTAGTAGGAAAGCTATGCACTGGATCTCATGGGATTCCATTTGTAAAAATTTGAGGAAGGGGACTTGGAATTCGATCTATATTGGAAGGGGTGATGGCCTTTTCATATAAGCTTTGGTGGAGATTTCGGTTACAAAATTCTCTTTGGGCTAGATTTTTGAAGGCTAAGTACTGCAAAAAGAGTTTCCCGGGGATTGTGAAGGTTTCAATTCATGATAGTCCTATATGGAAAAGAATGTGCAAGGTAAGTGACATGGTTCAAGCCAACGTGTTTTGGACTCTTGGAAATGGAAAATTCACTTTTGGCATGAGCATGGATGGGAGATCAGCCATTGATACAGATTTTTGGGGCTGAAAAGGATAAATGGGGTGTCTATCATGTGAATCACTTTTGGACTAATGGCCAATGGGATCCCTACAAGCTTGGAAAAGTGCTTGATGGTTTTTGGGTTGAAAAGATTTGCAGCATTCCCATAAATGAGAATCAAAGGGATACCATGCATTGGAAACTATCCTCTAATGGCCAATTCACTACTACCTCAGCTTGGCTCAGTCTCAGAAAAGGGAAAACTATCCAAAAAATCTTCACTAATCTTTGGAACCCTTGCTTCATTCCCACAATTTCCATTTTTCTTTGGAGGCTTTTCAGAACCAGGATACAGTGGACACCAAAATTCAAAGCAAAGGCATCACTTAGCCTCTCAATGTTATTGTTGTAACAGTCTACTCACTTTAACTCAACTCGAACTTAAATGCTTCAAATTCTCAAAGGCTCTCAAATGATCAAATTTATTTTATAGAAATCGTGACGCACCTTTTTCTTGAAAGTGATCAAGTAAAGCTCGTATGGATTCATTTTTCACATCTTTTTAAATTTACTCTCCCTCAAATGTTAGTGTTAGGCTCATGTTTCAACTGGAAATTATCTTCACCTTTTTCTAATGTTTCTCATGTTAGCATTCTCATACCTTGTCTTATTTTTTTGGTTTACATGGGTTGAGCGGAATGATTGTAAGCATAGGGGTTGGGTTTCAAAGGGGAAAGGATCATTTGGAATGTGCATCAAGATTTATCTAAATTGTCATTGAGTAACAAGTTTGATTTTTCTATTTGGAAAGGTTTTTCACATATTGCAACTCATCTCAATTTTTCGGTGCCTAAGAGATCAATGAAAAAAGTTATATTAGTGTTTTGGGACAAGCCTCCTGTGGGTTGCTTGAAGCTCAACAACGATGGATCTTTCAAGGAAATTAAAGTGGTGGAGGTGGAGTGATTCGAAATGATAGAGGGGAGGTGGAGTGATTCAAGCTCATTTTGATCTTGAGAATAGTCTTGAAGTCAAGTCAAGGCTTTGGCTATGGGCATTGACATTTTATCACGGATTGGAGCGGAGGTTAGGTGGTGGATTGAAGTGGATTCAATGGCATTGGTGTGGATGATAAAAAACGAGGAAGATAGGTCATTGGAGACTTCAAAGATGATTTTTGAGAATTAAGCATAAGTTTAAAGATAAAGATGTGGTTATCACGCACAATTTTAGAGAAGGGAATGCTCGGCGGATTACTTGGCCAATTTGGGCTGTGATGAGCAAAGAACTCTTGAGTTTGTTCCTTCATCCCTCTCAAGGTAAATTGAAAGGTTTAATTCGAGTTGATAATATGAGAATTCCTGCCTTTAGATATTAATATGCTTGTTGTTGTGTTGAGAAAGGATGAGCTTGTATGGTTATTTGGTTTATTCTTTGTTAGGTTAGATAATATCGAGGGTGGTATTTTTGGGATGAATATTGAGGAGGGTTGTCTTGATGATTCCGGATATAATGTAATAGTTGTTGTGAGGTTCATTTGTATTGGTGAGTCTGACTTGACTTATTTTTGATTGCGGCTGATTTTTTTTGCTTCTATTTGATGAATTTGCCGCTTAAGTTGTGTGATGTTGGTGTGATGTTGGTGATTATCTTTCAAGTATGTATTGTTGGAAATGAGAATTCCTGTATGGTTAGTATGTTTTCATTCTGTACTGTTTTGGATGGGGTGTTGTGTTCTAGTATTTTGGATTATGAATTTTGAGGAGGGGTGTATGACCGTGGCTGAGAAGTTTATAGTTGTGGATTGTTGTGAAGGTGCTGTTGGTTTTGCTGAGCTAGAAGTGGTGCTGTGTTGAGAAGGGTTGTGCTGCTGAAAATTGTATTGTATTGATTGAGGTTATGTGTATATAAGAAACTGGTTGTGTGGTTCTTAGTCTTGGATATTTGAGTTATCATTGTTTGATTTCTTTGTTATCCGGTATGAATTCTTAGGGGTGGCTCTCTGTTTTTTGCTCTCGATTTTTAGCTTTTTGGAACAAAAGTTGTCTCACTTTTTTGGGAATAAAAGTTGTTTTTGACTTTTGATATTATGGTTTGGTTCTTTGGGATGGACTGGACGTGGGTTTTAGTGGTTGGATTGGGCTTTATTTGAGGATATAATTTAGAATGTGATGAGTTTGATATTTGATTAATTAGAGTTGGACGGTTGGATGATGGCTTAGATAGGTTAGATGTTGTATTGGTGTCATATAAAATTTTAGGATATTGGGCTTTCAACTTTGGGCTTAATTGAGATTGGCGGTGGATCGACATAGAAGAAGTTGGGAATTGCAATTTTGACACTTGAATCATTGTGGAAGCAAATGGGTGCAACTATCTTTGGGCTTCATCAAGTACAACCTTGCAAGGAATTTGAATTTTGTATTTTATCTTTCACGCAATTAGTAATCGGGCTTTTAGCATTTAGGCTTTGATGTTTTTGCAAAGACTTTTTCGTCGCAAATTAAGGAAATTATGTTAGAATTTTGTTTAATTGCTTGTTCAAATGTCGGATAGCACTTTTGGCTATTGCGATTCGTTTGTACACATTTTGATATTCAATGAAATTTCACTGTGGGTGTTCTAAAAAAAACCCTAAACCCCGAACCATAAACCCTAAACCCTAAAACCATAAACCCTAAACCCTAAACCAAAACAAACCAAAAAACTGGAGGGGGCAAAAATGATATGCCCTCTCTCACACACTAGCACACACTTTTCTCACACACACATACTTTGTTCTTCACGTTTGGGCCGATTTTGCACGGGCTTTACAAGGATTTTATCATTTCGAGGAGTTTTTTGATTTGGATTTTGTTTTATTGTTCCTTTCTTTTCGTTTTTTTTTTGGCTTTTTTCTTTTTCGTTTTTCTCAATTGTTTTTATTTCTTGCATTTCCCTATTGTGTCCAGTTCTTCCTCTGTCTTTCATGGCGGACTCCGATCCCCCGTCGGAAAATCAAACTCCTATGTATGAGTCATATGCAAATGTGACTGCCTCAAGTTCTAATCGTTCTAACCTTCCTTTTGATCCCAAGAGAGTCGTTCCAGTTGGCACCCACAAGGAAAGAGATGGCAAGCAGATTCTTGGCTTTTCTTCCCCGGAGAATGATCGTCTTGCAGCGGCTTGGAAACTCACCTTGATTGGAAAGTTCTCTTTTGCGATTCCTCACCCCAAAGGAATTGCCTCCGGCCTTTCTGCGTTGAATCTGAAGGGGCCATTCTCCTGGAGCTTTGCCAATCCCTCACATATTATCATCAAACTTCAACTTGATGAGGATTTTAACAAGTTATGGATGGGTACTCTATGGTCATTTGCCGGGGATCGCCCGATACATGTATTCAAGTGGACGCCTTCGTTTAATCCGATATTGGAAGCCCCTCTTGCGCTAGTTTGGATTCGTCTTCCGGGTTTGCCTATACATTTTTTTGATCATAATGCTTTATTTGCTATCAAAAAATTATTGGCACACCTCTTCCCGATGTGGACTCCCCGACAAAGATCTCGATCTCGCCTTTCTATGGCTAGGGTTTGTGTGGAATTGGACTTATTGAAAGAGAGAATTGAAGAGATTATTCTTGATTTTGATGATACTACACACGCTCAAAAGATAATTTATGAATGAATTCCGGATTATTGTTCTTTTCGCAAGCATATTGGTCATTCTTTTGAAGGATGTTACATGAACGGAACAAGAACCGCCCACCACCACCTAATAGGCGTCCGCCGCCAAAGCTGCAGGTCGCGGTCGCGAGGGTCAAGACTTGAAGGGGTCATATGGTAATATTCGAAGTTTAGGGGTTCGGCGGATATCTCGAAGACTCCTAGGGATGAAAACCCTAATACTACTAGTGGTGTTATTCTAGTAGTTGATAAAAATCAGAAATGGTCTATGGTTAATAAAAAAGGAGCAAGAGAAACGGGTTTGGTTTCTAAAGAACTTTTAAAGTTGGCAAAAATTCGACACATACCTATTTTACAGACATCACTCAAATCTTTGAAGGAGCTAAAGGAATAATTGCTTTTTTGTTTTAGTAAATGATGGTTTTGAGCCATTGGATATTTTATCTCAATCATTCAAGGGTCGAGATAAGGTCAACGACTTACTTTTGGACGATCAAATTGCCCCTCTAATTATGGATAAAGATCTGTCTAGCAACGTGATAATCGCAGATACTTCGGAAGGCGTGCAGAATATTAATATGGAAAGCAGTCATATTCCCAATATTATGGGCCATAAACCACGCATGGAGGCTGGCCTCAAGTTTTAAATCTCAATAATAGAGATATTTCTTATAAAAAGGACAATGGGGCAGTGGACCATGCGTCGGCGATACGGTGGCTTTAGTGAAAATGATAATTTTATCCCCTCCATAGGTAATGGATTGCCTGAATATCCCACTAATTTTTTTCCTCATATGTCGGCCATTGAGGTTGAGAGAAATACGCATGCCCTTTATTTTTGTGATTCACATACTACTCGATAAGGCTTTGTGCTCCACTAAAAATTGTCCTCCTGGGCCCACCCTCTTTAAATCGGCTTTGAATCACGCCCAAAAGTTGGATACTTTCAATGTTGGGCCCCAAGGGATATTGATAAAGAGGAATATATTGGACAAACCGTGTCTTCTTCATTGATAAGGGGTATGGGCGATTTGGTGGGAGACAACATGCTTAGTGGGGCCAATTGCATTGGAGTTATGGAAAGAGATGGGAATAAAGGTGGTATTTGTGGCACTTTATCTAATAAAATACTCCTAAGTTGTCGCCACCTACAAAGACACTTGAAAGAATTTATTGGCCAATTTGTTCTTAATGGAAAGATGCATGGGCCCACATCAAAGACTCTCCATGCAAAAATGATGGACGCCCCTGCACTCGTCGATTTGGACAAAAACAATTTTAAAGGGGCAAAGGTGGATAGCGTGTCTATAGGGGATAATTGTGGCGCACTATCGTAAAAATATTCCCCCTTTTTCGCAGACATGCAACACCTTTGGAGGATTTTAATGGCCCACTTGATAACATTTGGAATCTGCATGGCCCTACCACTACACTTTTCCATGCAAAAAGGTGGATGATGCCCACCACATCTAGGACTTTGACAAAAGCAACAAGAATGGTCCAATATCTCTCTCTTATTCACGTGCGGCGCCATCATTGGTGTGGGGCCTGATGTTTTTTGTCTCCCATCAATAATTCAGCCCTTATCTCCAACTGACCCACCACGTCAACCCCTTCAATAGTGCCGACACGTCTTGTCCGGATGGAGGATTTTCGCGATGTTGGGCCTCCATTGCCGCTTTAACGAGGCCCAAAACTTCTCCACCACACCGGCCCAATCCTCGTCAGCGGCCCAAGGGTCCGAGCCCAATCCTAGGCCTACCTCTTCGGCTTGCAGCGTTAATCCCAGCCCTATTAAATCGATGAACCAAGCCCACTCCGCTAAGTCTTCCGTCCCACACTCAGGCCATTATTCAGACGCACCAGAGGATTTTTCTGAGGCCCGTGCGCCAAGCCCAATAAAAGCCCAAGTGGCCCAACCTCATTCATTTCTTCCCACTTGTGGCCCACCCCATATCACCCCCGGCAGGCTCCGCGCCAATGGCCCAATAACACCATCACCCAAAGAGCCCATCAACACCTCCACACCGCGACCAACGCAAACCCCTCACGGACCCAACAATTCTCCGCCCAAACGTGGTTGATCTCAAGACAAGAAGAAGCAGCCAAATTCTTGATGAATTTGCAAAGGGAAATTGGAAACGTAGAAAAGCACCGTACGAACAAATCCATAGCTATAAATGACAGCAATTTGGAACACGCAGCTGGAAAAAAAAGTCACAGTACAGACAGCCTCAATAATTCGAAAAAGTTGGACAACCCAAAAAAAATTGGAGCGGATAAATTTCCCAAGACACCGAAAAAAGGAGTTAAATCGGGAAAAATTGTTCATACTCTCTTAGCTAAAGGAGGGAGTCAACGACAACAAAATCGATCAGGTGTTCCCGATTCCTCTTCTCATTCTACTTGTTAATTATGTCGATTAAATTTTTAACGTGGAATGTGGTATTGCTAATCCTGGTAGTCACGCGTCATTTGCATGCGTTAATTTTCGTCATAAATTGCCTTTTGTTGCGCTTTTAGAACCTATGACTTTGCCACGAGTTTAGTTTCTATTGTCGAGATTTGGCTTTGATGATGGCTTATCTAATTGTTCTAATCATATTTGGATTATGTCACGCTCACTTGCATTTTGACATTCTTGTTGATCATGCACAATTTGTTCACAGATCGTAGGTTGACATCGATTTGTTGCCTCACCTATTTATTTGACTTTTGTGTATGCTAAATGTGATAGAGTAGCTAGATATGATTTGTGGGACAAGTGCGTGAGATTGCTTTTAGTTTGGAAGGGTTACCCCGACTTGTTAGCGGGGACTTTAACATCTTTTGCATGATCACGAGAGGATTGGTGGTACTTTCCGATAGTCCGATGAGATGTTAGATTTTGCGTTTATGATTGCGGATTGTGAGTTATTTGATGCGGGGGTGTGAGGGGCCTATCTTTACGTGGGCTAGAGGTGGGCTTGAGGAGAGGCTTGATAGGGCTTTGTACAATGAACACCGGGCTGATGTGTTTACTTTTCCGTTGTTACGCATTTATCTCGTGTTCGCTCCGATCATGCTCCTTTACTCATATCCTGTCGGTTTGCACCGCATGTGCCTTGTCTTCTTTCCGATTTTCAAAGATATGTGGATACGTCACCATACTTTTTGCAGGTTGTCAAGGAAGCATGGGGGTATCCCAACGGTTGTTTTTGGAATGAGGAGCTTGCAAAGACAAGTTGAATAGGGTCAAGCGGAGACTCAAGATTTGGAATCACCGGACGTTTGGTAATGTTTTTGATCGGGTTAGATGGCCGATGAGGGCCATGGCTCAGTTTATGACAAGTGATACGTCTCCGACTCATCGGGCCGAGCTACATCGTTGTGTGTGGCCGAGTACAAGCTACGTTTGAAAATGGAGGAGGATTTTTGGCGCCGGCTGCAGATTAAGTGGGCAATGAGGGGGAGCGCAACACTAAGTTTTTCCACGGATTTGTTAAGCGAGCGGTGTCGCACTAGAATCCACTCGATTGACGATGATGGGGTGACGATCACACAGATTCTCGAGATCTAAGTCGGCTGATTCGATTCTTTCGGTCTTTATTGACTTGACTTGGAGTATCCGACTCCCCTGTTGATGAGTTCTTTCCCGCTTCCGATTTCGTTGATCTTGATGGACTTTGTGCTATGCCGACGGCTAAAGAGGTTCGCGATGCGGTGTTTGGGATTGATCGACGTTTGAACCCATCGAGTTGGTCCGGATGCTTCCCCTTTTGTTGGCTTTTTGCAGGCGGTGCTCCACCACAGTTCCACGCAGCCGAGAATGGTGATTTGGCGAGCTCCTCGGCTCTCTCGAGATCAAGCTAAACACAGATGGTTCGTTTGATCTAGCACTTTGATAGGGCGGAGGAGGATTGATACGGGATCATTTGGGCGTGACTTATGTTGGCGTTTCATAGTTCCTTCCGGGCGGTGTCTAGCTTTCATGCCGAGCTACTAGCGCTTGAGATGGGATTGCGGCATGCCCGACGTTCTCACTTCGAGATATGGATCGAGTTGGACGTAGCGGCGGTGGTCACCACGATCACTCCGTGGCCTTGGCTCTTGGCAGGTTCAAGATACCCCGATTCGCATTCGAACATGCCGAGGACCTTCGATACTCGATTTCCTACATACACAGAGGGGAATCGACCAGCAGATCACCTTGCGGAGTTGGGAGTTGCCGCCTTGGCATCACTTTGTTGATGAGGGCACGGCTTCTCACCACCTCCTAGCGCTCATTCGGATGGACCACCGGGATACCCGAGCTTGATTTTCATAGATCATTGGTTCTCATTGTTTTCTCTCGATATATCATAGATGTCGTAGTGATAGGCGTTTTGCTTTTTGATTCTTCCCGTTGTAAGGACATGACACCGTATGATACTTTGTTTATGTGATATACAGTAGGGGATCATGCCTCAATCCCCCCCCCTCCGGGGTGTTATTTTGATTAAAAAAAAACCCTAAACCCCGAACCCTAAAACCCTAAACCCTAAACCCTAAACCACAAACCAAAAGCGAGGGGGCAAAAATGCTCTGCCCTCTCTCACACACTAGCACACACTTTTTTCTCACACACAAAAAAATTCGTTCATCTCACACACCAGCACACACATTTTTCACACACTGTTGCTCCTTTCTTCACGTTTGGGTCGATTTTGCACGGATTGTTCATGGAATTTTCATCAACCGAGGGAGTTTTAGATTATTTTCTCATTTTTCTTATTTTTGTCTTTGTTTTTCGTTTTTTCTCACCCGGGTTTTCTTGTCTTCTCCTTCTGTGCTCAGGTTTTTTTCCTTCACTTATGGCAGACTTTAGTTCATGTCCGCCGGATTTCCAAACCCCAAAGCTTGGGTCATATGCAAATGTGACGGCCTCGAGTTCTAATCATTCTAGCCTTCCTTTTGATCCCAAGAGAGTCGTTCGATTTGGCACCCACCAGGTTAGAGATGGAAAGAAAGTTCTGGGTTTTTCCTCCTCGGAGAATGGTCGCCTTGCGGCGTCTTGAAACTCACCCGATTGGAAAATTTTCCTTCGCAATCCCTCACCCCAAAGGAATTGATTCCGAATTTTTCGCGTTGAACTTGAAGGGCCTTTTCTCCGGAGCTTTGTAAATCCTTCACATATTATCATCAAATTACAGCTTGAGGAGGACTTTAATAAGTTATGGATGGGTACTCTCGGTCGTTGGGGATCGTCCGATGCGCGCGTGTTCAAGTGGACACCTTCGTTTAATCCAAAATGGAAGCTCCTCTTGCTTCTCTGCCTGGATTCGTCTACCGGGCTTGTCTATACATTTTTTTGATCATAATGCTCTATTTGTGATCGGCAATATTATAGGCACGCTCTCCAAGTGGACTCCCTAACAAAGAACTCGATCTCGATTATCTATGGCACGGGTTTGTGTTGAACTGGACTTATTGAAGGAGAGAATTGAAGAGATTATTCTTGAGTTCGATGATACTACGGACTCAAAAGATTCTATATGAAAGGATTCCGGATTCATCGTACTCACTACAAGCATATTGGACATTCTATTGAGGGATGCTACATGAACGGAATGCTACCCATCCACCACAACCTCGATAGGCGCCTCCTTCCGAAAGCGGGTTCTCTGGTTGGTTACACATTGAAGGGGTTAAGTGGATATATGGATAAGTCAAGGGTGCAAATGATATTTCTAAAACTCGCAAGGAAAACATCCCTAATCTTTCTCGGGGTGCTAATAGAGCAGCGATTGCCCAAAATCTTGAATGGATTAAGGTCAAAAAAAAAGGACCAAGAGAAATGGGTTTGGTTTCCAAGGAGGTTTTGAAATTAGCTAATAATTCGAAACATACCTATTTTGAAGATTGCCACTCAAATGTCGATGAATTGGGTAGTAATCGGTTTTCGATTTTGGATAATGATGTTTCTCGGCCATTAGATACCATGTCTCATATAGGGACCAGATCATGTTTAAGATGTTCATTTGAATGATCAAATTGGCCCCATAATTGTGAAAACAGATTCGGTTGGCAACGTGGCAATGGGCGACAACTCGTGCTTAGAGCCAAGCCTCGATTATGGATTTTCTAATAAAATAATAGCAGATTCTGCTATCAAAAAAGGCAATTTGGCCGTTGAGAAGATGATCAGGCACAATAAGGACAAGGCAGAAGAGGGTTCGAATATTCTTTATTCTAAGATGCACAATTTGACAGAGGAGCGTGCTCTGATTGGCCTTGAAAACACGCCTTTATTCCTCTATAGTTAATGAATGTCCTGTGTATCCCACTCACATTCCTCCAACCTTGTCTTTGTTGAGAATAATACATATACGAATGACCCAGCATTAATGGATAATATTAATATTGGGCCCCAAATCTTGTCAGATAAGTTGGTCATTATTGGGCAACAATGTTCCTCTTCACTGAATTTGAATAGGGTCTAAATTGAGGGTGACAGCATTATTCATGGCTCGATTTTTATGATGGATTCGGCAGCAGGCGTGACTAAAAGGGATAATTGTAGCGCACTATCTGATAAAATTCCCCCTGATCTTTCGCAACCTGCACCACACTTGGAGGATGTCATTGGCCAACTTTACTCTAATGGAAATTTGGGTCCCATAGCTACAACTTTTCATGCAACAAAGGTGGTAGATGACAAGCACAAATTGGTTTCTGACAATCACTTTATTAATGGGACTAAATCTCTTCCCACCTCACCATGTGCAAAGATCCTCTATTGGTGTGGACCCAGGTAATTTTTTATCATCTTTGACTTATTCAACCAATATATCTACCTTGGCCCCACCACACCATCCATCCTCTGCCCATGCCGTCCACATCCCACCGCTGCTGCATGATCAATTGGGCGCTGCTTGTCCCCTCAATGGGAATTCCCATGGGCCCACGCCCATACCTCTATTTGGCCAAAAGGTAGATGATTCCCTACAGAACACTTTATTGGTGGAAGATGACCTGCACTCTTTGCAAATTGGCACAAAAAATTTGATTGGACCATCCTCCTTTTCCTCTTCATGCGCGGCACTTGTCAAAGAGGTGGGCCAAGATGTCTTTTTGTCTCCCTTGCATAATTCAGCCCTCAACTTCAACTTGGTCCCACCACCCCATCTACCCTCAGCAGCGGTCGACACGCCCAGCTCGGACGATGGGTCGCGTGCGACTTTGGGCCAATGTTGTTGCCTAAACGAGGCCCAATTATTCTCTAGTACTCGGCCCAATCCTCCTCACCGCTATTGGGTCCGAGCCCAACTCCCCACACCCCCTGCTCCACCAATCGCAATTGCCCACCCAACCAAGTTGGTTGCCCAAGCCTACTCCATTTGATCGCACTGTGCGCCCCCATAGTGCCGATTCCATCAACCCACCCCATCACGTTTTGCAACCCGCTCATTTGGCCACTATTTACGTTATTAAAGAAGCGGGATTAAACCCAAGTGCTCCTAATTATATTGAAGATCAATCAAGCAGTGAGGCTAATTTCATTATTTCGATAAAGGAAAAATTGAAACAAAATTGCACAAGGATGGAAATCGTGCGGTGATGGATGACGGATAAAGTTAAAAATCCGGGGTTGACAAAATTCGAAATCGGTAAAGAAGAATTCAAAGTCGGGTAAATTGGTTCATAATTTTCCCTACAAAGGAGGGGGGCAAACGAACTCGAGAATCGATCGGTGTTTCTAAATCCTCTTCACACTCTACTAGTTAATTATGTCGATTAAATTTTTAATGTGGAATGTGAGGGGTATCACTAATCCGGGTAGTCAACGTCATTTGCATGCGTTAATTTCTCTTCATAAATTGCCTTTTGTTGCGCTTTTATAACCTATGACTTTGCACGAGTTTAGTTTCTATTGTCGTAGATTTGGCTTTGATGATGGCTTGTCTAATTGTTCTAATCATATTTGGATTATGTATCTTTGCTCACTTGCATTTTGACATTCTTGTTGATCATGCACAATCGCAGTTGCACTTGTAGGTTGACATCGATTTGTTGCCTCATTTATTTATTTGACTTTTGTGTATGCTAAATGTGATAGAGTAGCTAGATATGATTTGTGGGACAAGTTACGTGAGATTGCGATTAGTATGGAGGGGATACCCTGGCTTGTTAGTGGTGACTTTAACATTTTTTTGCATGATCACGAGAGGATTGGTAGTATCACTGATAGGTCGGATGAGATGCTTGATCTTGCCTATATGATTGCGGACTGTGAATTATTTGATGCGGGGTGTGAGGGGCCTATCTTCACGTGGGCTAGAGGCGGGCTTCAGGAGAGGCTTGATAGGGCTTTGTACAATGAACACTGGCTGATGTGTTTACTTCTTTCGTTGTTACGCATTTATCTCGTGTTCGCTCTGATCATGCTCCTTTACTCATATCCTGTCAGTTTGCACCGCATGTGCCTTGTTCTTCTTTCCGATTTCAGCATATGTGGATACGTCACCATACTTTTCTGCAGGTTGTCAAGGAAGCATGGGGGTATCCCACTGGTTGTTTTGGAATGAGGAGCTTGCAGCACAAGTTGAATAGGGTCAAGCGGAGACTCAAGATTTGGAATCACCAGACATTTGGTAATGTTTTTGATCGGGTTAGACTGGTTGATAAAGGCGATTTGATGGATCAGCCGTTTATGACAGTGATACGTCTCGACTCATCGGGCCGAGCTACATCGTTGTGTGGCCGAGTACAAGCTACGTTTGAAAATGGAGGAGGATTTTTGGCGCCGAAAAAGTCGTTGTTAAGTGGGCGTCGAGGGGAGCGCAACACTAAGTTTTTCCACGGTTTTGTTAAGCGAAGTGGTGTCGCTAGGATCCACTCGATTGACGATGATGGGGTGACGATCACACATGATTCGAGATTCTAAGTCGACAGTTCAATTTTTTCAGTCTTTATTGACTTGACTTGGAGTATCGACTCCCCCTGCCGATGAGTTCTTTCCCGGCTTCGATTCCGTTGATCTTGATGGACTTTGTGCTATGTCGATGGCTCGGGAGGTTCGCGATGCGGTGTTTGGGATTGATCCGTCTAGTGTTTGGGGCCGGATGGATTCTCATCGCTGTTCTTTCATCACTGTTGGGCTTTAAATCCAGGCCGGATGTTGAGGATGCGGTGGTTGACTTTTTCTCGGGTAATCTCATGTCGTCCACGTTCACGGCTACATCTATAGTTCTCATTCGAAGGTTCCTCACCCTCGGAAGTGGGTCGAGTTTCGCCGATTAGCCTATGCAACGTGACGAATAAGATTATCTCTAAGATTATGAATGCGCGTTTGGTCTCGATTCGCCTTTGATTGTGTCATTTGAATCATAGTGGGTTCACACCGGTCGTGTCATCTCGATAACATATTGCTCGCTCAGGAGCTTATCCATGATATCGGCTTAGCTACGGAGACTCCTAATGTGGTGATGAAGTCTGGATTGATATGGTTGGTGTATTGAGCACTACGGCTTCTTTGTTCTGGTTAATGGTATCCTTCTCGGATATTTCCCTTCGACTCGGGGGGCTGCGGTAGGGGATCTTCTATCTCCGCCTTGTTTGTTTCGGGCGGCGGAGTATTTATCCCGGGGTTGGATTCCATTATTAGACGACATCGCAATATGATTTATCGGACGCGACGAAAGGCTTTCCGGTGACACATCGGCCTATCCGATGATGTGATTATCTTCACTAGGGCGTCGAGGATGGTCCGGTCACGTTGAGACACTTTCTAGAGCACTATTCTCTTACATTTGGCGGTGGTCGTGTACGTAAAAGTAGATTCTTTCGGCCCCTACGTTGCATTGACGGATGGGAGCACTTGGTGCATGGCCGACCGGGCTTCATCCGGGATGACTTGTCGATGACTTATTTGGGTGTCCCTTTATTCAAGGGGCAAATGACGAAAGAGCTCTTCCTCCTCGTTATTCGGATGATGTTGGATAGAGTTGCGGGTGTAAGTCAAGCGGCTACGATAATCTAGAGGGGGTGAATAGATTATCTCCATTTTTTCAATTTCGCCCTCTTTTTCAACCGAATGCTCAAAGATAATAACAAAGGTGCGGAATGTAAACAACACACGACGATTTAAAGAGGTTCAACCCACCTAGGGCCTAATCCTCTACCACCCCAAAGATATCAGGGATGGATTTCGAAAAGAAAAAGAATTTTATTAATTACCAAAATTAATACAAATTCAACTTACAACAACTTGAAGAGCACCACACTCTTCTTCGACACCACCTTTGGAGATTACCACAATCTCCTTTGAAGATTACCACAATCTTCCTTCAACGGCACCTTGTGAAGATTACCACAATCTTCAACCTTGAAGAATACCAAATTCTTCAACACCTCAATAAGAAGATTACCACAATCCTCTTCACCTATCACCTAGATCATCCAAGTATGTTCTTACCACAAGAACACTCACAAGGATATCTTGTGTTTGAATGATAACCAAAATCAAGATTACAACTCAATAATGAATAATACAATTTGAGTGCAAAGTGTAATCAAGAATAGCCTAGACCTCAAGGATGTGAAAGTGATAAGCTAGGCAAATTTACAACAAGAATAATAACAATGAAAGACCAAGTATTTGCTTGAAGTGTATCTTGTTGTGTTGTATCACAATTGTTGTTTTGGTTGCTCCAAAACTTCCTCTATTTATAGGAGATGATTGATCAAGCATAGGCTCCTCTTGGGGATTGAAAATCTACAGAAAAATACAATTAAAATCAAGAATATAGCTGTTAGAAATCAATCCCACAATTTAAGGAAATGTGTCTGCTGTCAAACGGTCATAATTTTTCTTTGTCAATACAGGCGACACGGTCGCACGAAATAAGAGAAAATGAGAACACTTGAAAATTACAACAGGCGACGGTCGGTCGACGAGGCTTCACCGGTCGACCCCTGTCTCAACCGGTCCCCTAAACAAAAAAAACGAAGGGGTTAAGTTCTGTTTCAACATGAAACTTGCAGGTACTGGGTCGCACTGGCGTCGGCCGACCGATCGCCTTGAGCGACCGGTCGACCGCTTGTTTTTGCTTCCGTCTCATTTTCTGTTTCTAAAAACATCTTCAGGTACGGGTTGCCCTATAGGGCGACCGGTCGACCACGAGACAGAAATATTGTCCAATTTTTGTCGAAAATAAAACTCAAGAAATACTCCGAAAATTGTGTAAAAATATTTTAAACCGATCGAGAGTATTTAGACAACATTTAGGAACCTGTTATAGGAGTAAAAACTCATTGATAAAAGTATTGTCCATTTTTAATAAACTTGAGAAAATACTCCAGGAAAATATTAAAACCATTTTAAATCCTTTAGGAGTATTTGGACAACCTTTAAAAACATTGTTTTGGTGATAAAATAAAATCATCAAAATTAAGATAAAAACATGTATCAAACAGGGGGTGGTCGCATCGGCACTGTCCTTTGGAGGTAGGCTTGCTCTTATCCGGAGCACGCTAATGGCCACTCTATTGCATATTCTTCGAGGTCATGCGGCCGCCAAAGACATTCTTCATCGATTGGAGCAGATCATGACTAGATTCTTCCGGGGCTCCTACGCGGGATGAAGAAGACTCTTTGGATCGAGTTGGGATGATATTTGCCACCCTATTTCGAGGGTGGTTTGGGGTTGCGCCGACTTTTCGATATTCCGACGCCTTCATTTACAAGTTGTGGTGGAGGTTACGTGAGGGCCATTCTCTCCGGGCCCGAGTTCTTGGTCGCAAGTATTGTTACAATGGGCTTGTCTCCTCAGAGAGCCCCGCAACTCATAATGATAGTCATCGTGGAGGCGCTTGAGGCGGGTCGGTATTCGTGCCCGGGAGCGGATCTTCTGGTCTATTGGCGTGGTAGCCGTGTCGGTTTCTCGGGATGATACTTGGCTTGGGCATGGCGCGCTTGCGGATCATTGTTTGGATCGGTTCTTTGGGTCATATGACGGTGGATTGGTTTATTCGCGATGGTGTGTGGGATCGCGATAGATTGCACCAGGTCTTGGTCTCCGGATGTGGGCTTCTGAGAGTCTCATTGAGGATATATACGGGTTCCGATTCTGCTGGGGTCCGAGGATATCATGCGGTGGATGTTTACCTCTCATCGTGGGTTCTCTATGTCTTCTCGCTTGGGATTCTCTCAGGGGTAGAAATGCTTAGAACCTTCGTATGGTGCCATTTGGAATGATTCTCTTATTCCTACTATCTCTATATTCCTTTGGCGCCTCCTTCATAATCGTCTTCCCGTGGATATCAAGCTTCGTGCACGTGGCACTTCCCTTGCCTCACGTTCTTTGGTGTTGCTTGAATAATCCACATTCATCTCCTCAGTCGAATCTATCCCTCACCTCTTTTTGATGAATGATAATTTTTCAATCCGTGTGGAATCACTTTCTTCTTTGGTTTGACACTACACTTCCACACACCAGCGATATGATATTGTTCCTTTCATTTTGGAGGAACCGCACACACGGATCACACACGAGGCACTTGAGTTTCTTGGTTATCCGCTTGATTTTATGGTTTGTATGCGGACGGAAAGGAATAGTGTCAAGCATCGACAAATTCCTTTCTTGGCATCTCACATTATTTGGCAGGTGGAGCGGTATCTCGGATCCTTGTTTGGTCGACGTGTAAACCCATCGATTGGTGCGGATGCTTCCCTACCGTTGGCTTTTTGCGGGGATTGCTCCACCACATGTTCCACGCAGCCGAGGATGGTGACTTGGCGTGCTCCTCGGCTCCTCGGATCAAGTCGAACATGGATGGTCGTTTGATCCAGGCACATTGATAGGCTGGCGGAGGGGATTGATACGGGATCATTTGGGCGGACTTATGTTGGCGTTTCACAGTTCCTTCCGGGCGGTGTCTAGCTTTCATGCCGAGCTACTAGCGCTTGAGATGGGATTGCGGCATGCCGCAGGAGCAGTTCTCACTTGATTTGGATCGAGTTGGGACCTTGCGTGAGCGGTGGTCACCACAATCACTTCGGTGGCCTTGGCTCTCTGGCAGTTCAACATACACCGACTCGCATTCGGAACATGTTGAGGACCTTTCGATTCGATTTCCCACATACACAGAGAGGGGAATCGACCCCAGAGATCACCTGGCGAGTTGGGAGCGGTGCGCTGCCCTTGGTAGTCACATTGTTTATGAGGGCACGATCTCTCACCATTTACTATCTCTTATTCGGATGAACGGTTGGGATATCCGAACTTTAGATTTTGATAGATCTTTGGTTCTCTTTGTATTTCCTTGATATCTCATTATGATAGCCTATCTAGATATCGTAGTGATAGGTTGTTTATTTTTGATTTTCTCCGCCGTGACGGGACATGACGTGTATGATACTTTGATTATTTGATCTACGGTAGGGGATCATGCCTCAATCCCCCACCCCTCGGGGTGTTATTTTTGATAAAAAAAAACCTAAACCACGAAACCCTAAACCCTAAACCCGAAATCCTAAACCCTCAATCCTAAACCCTCAACCCTAAAACCCTAAACCCTAAACCCCGAAACCTAAAACCCTAAACCCTAAAAACCCTGAACCCTAACCCCTAAACCCTGAACCCTAAACCCTAAAAACCCTGAACCCTAAAACCTAAACTCGAAACCCTATCTTTACTTGTGCTAGAGGTGGGCTTCAGGAGAGACTTGATAGGGCTTTGTTTAATGAACACTGGGTTGATGTGTTTACTTCTTCTGTTGTTACACATTTATCTCGTGTTCGCTCTGATCATGTCCCTTTACTCATTTCATGTCAATCTTTACCACATGTGCCTCGTTCTTTTTTTCGATTTCAGCATATGTGGATACGTCACCATACTTTTTTGCAGGTTGTCAAAGAAGCATGGGGGCCACCCACTGGTTGTTTTGGGATGTGGAACTTGCAGCACAAGTTGATCAGGGTCAAGCGCAGACTCAAGATTTGGAATTACCAGACATTTGGTAATGTTTTTGATCGGGTTAGATTGGCAGATGATGCAGTTTCTATGGCTTAGGCTGCATACGATAGTGATCCTTCTCTGGCTCATTCGGCTGAGCTACATCGTTGTGTGGCTGAGTATGAACTACGTTTAAAAATAGAGGAAGATTTTTGGCGATAGAAAGCTGCAGTTAAGTTGGCAATTGAGGGGGAACGCAACACTAAGTTCTTCCATGGATTTGTTAAGCAGAAACCATGTCGCGCTAGGATCCACTCGATTGACGATGATGGGGTGACGATCACACAGGATTCTAAGATTCGAAAGTCGGCGGTCCAGTTCTTTCAGTCGCTATTAACTTCTGATTTGGAGTATCTGACTCCCCCCATTGATGAGTTCTTTCCCCGACTTCCTGATTCAGTTGATTTGGAGGGCTTTTGTGCTATGCCGATGGCTCAGGAGGTCCATGATGCGGTTTTTAGGATTGATCCATCTAGTATTTTGGCCCGACGGCTTTTCATCATTGTTCTTTCAGCACTGTTGGGATTTTGTCAGACCAGATGTTGATGATGCAGTGATTGATTTCTTCTCGGGAAATCTAATGCCGTCCACGTTCACAGCTACCTCTATAGTTCTCATTCCGAAGGTTCCTCACCCTTAAAGTGAATTTGCGTTAAATTTGATTAGCTTGTGCAACGTGACGAATAAGATTATCTCGAAGATTATGAATGTGCGATTGGTATCGATTACGCCATTGGTAATTTCACCAAATCGAGTGGCTTCACCCCGAACGTGTTCTCTCGGATAACATATTGCTCGCGCAGAGCTTATCCATGATATCGGCTTCGCCATGGATGTTCCCAATGTGGTGATGAAGTGGATATGGCCAAAGCTTATGATAGGGTGCGATGGGATTTCTTGTATAATGCCATGATTCAGATGGGTTTCCCTTTTCGGTGGATTGATATGATAGGTAGCTGTATTGAGCACTGCGGCTTCTCAGTTTTAGTTAATGGTACCCCTTCTGGTTATTTTCCTTCGACTCGAGGACTGCGGCAGGGGGATCCTCTATCCCCTGCATTGTTTGTTCTGGCGGCGGAGTATTTATCCCGGGGTTTGGATTCCATTATCAGACGACACCAGCAGATGATTTATCGAACACGGTGGGGTTTTTCAGTGACACATTTGGCCTATGCTAATGATGTGGTTATCTTCACTAGGGCGTCTGAGGATGGTCTTATTACGCTGAGACACTTTCTGGAGCACTATTCTGCTACTTCTGGCCAGTTGGTTAGTGTTCAGAAGAGTAGATTCTTTCTGGCTCCACAATACATTGACGGGTGGGAGCACATGGTGCATGAGCTGACAGGCTTCATACGCGACGATTTGCCGATGACTTATCTATGGCAAATGACGATAGAGCTTTTTCTCCTACTAATTCAGAGGATGTTGGATAGAATTGCTGGTTGGTTGCATCGGCATCTGTCTTTTGGTGGTAGGCTCGCTCTTATTCGGAGCACGCTAATGGCCACTCCGTTGCATATTCTTCAGGTCATGCAGCCACCAAAGACAGTTTTACATCAGTTAGAGCAGATCATGGCTAAATTCTTCTGGAGATCATACGCGGGTCAGAAGAAGACATATTGGATCAGTTGGGATAGTATCTGCCATCCTATTTCTGAAGGTGGTTTGGGGATGCGCCGACTCTCTGATATTGTTGACGCCTTTAGTTACAAATTGTGATGGAGGTTACGCGAGGGTCATTCTCTTTGGGCACAGTTCTTGATCAGCGAGTATTGTTATAATGGGCTTCTGTCTCCCTGTAGAGCCCCTGTAACACATAATGACAGTCATTAGTGGAGGCGCTTGAGGCGGGTTGGTATTCAGGCGCAGGAGCGGATTTTCTGGTCTATTGGCAGTGGTAGTCGGGCCAGTTTTGGGATGACATATGACTTGGGCACAGGCCGCTTGCGGATCATTGTTTGGATCGGCCGCTGGGTCATATGAGAGTTGCTTGGTTCATACGGGATGGTATGTGGGATCGGGATAGACTGCATCAGGTATTAGTCTCCAGATGTGGGCTTCCTGAGAGTCTCATTGAGGATATATCCGAGGTTCCAATTCTGCGGGGGTCTGAGGACATCATGCGGTGGATGCTTACCTCTCATGGTGGGGTCTCTATGTCTTCTACTTGGGATTCTATCCGAGGTAGAAACGCTCAGAGCCTTTTGTCTGGTGCCATTTGGAACGATGCTCTTATTCCTACTATCTCTATTTTTCTTTGGCGCCTCTTTCGTAATCGTCTCCCTGTGGATATCAAGCTTCAGGCACGTGGCACTTCTCTTGCTTCACGTTGTTGTTGTTGCTTGCATAATCCACATTCATTTCCTCAGGTTGAATCTATCCCTCGCCTCTTTTTGATGAATGATATTGTTCAGTCCGTGTGGAATCACTTTGCTCCTTGGTTTGACACTACACTTCCACACACCACTGATGTGATATTGTTCCTCTCATTTTTGAGGAATCGCACACACAGATCACACACGAGGCACTTGAGTTTTCTGGTTCCTTGCTTGATTTTATGGTTTGTCTGGACGGAAAGAAATAGTGTCAAGCATCGACACCTTCCTTTCTTGGCATCTCACATTATTTGGCAGGTGGAGCGGTATATCTGGCTTCTTGTTTCAGGTAGACGTTTGAGCTCTTCGGATTGGTCTGGATGCTTCCCTACAGTTGGCTTTTTGCATGGAAGTGATCCACCATAGTTTCCACGCAGGCCGAGGATGGTGATTTGGCGCGCCCCATAGTCTCCTCAGATCAAGTTGAACACGGATGGTTCATTTGATCGAGGCACATTAATAGCCGGCGGAGGGGGATTGATTCGAGATTATTCGAGTAGACTCATGTTGGCATTTCACAGTTCCTTCCAGGCAGTGTCTAGCTTTCATGCAGAGCTACTAGCACTCGAGATTGTGAAGGTAAAGTTGGATCATGGGCCTTTGGATAATAATAGCAATGGGGCTTCACAAGTAGGAATTATTTCTGCTAATATTTTGGGAGATGGGAAAATTAAGGTTGTCAAAAAATCCGATAAGAAAATTGAAAAGGATAAATTTTCCATGACAACACGATCGAATGCGAAGACGGGTAAAATAGTTCACAATTTCTTGACTAAAGGGGCGGCTCTCGAGGTCATACTCGTTCAAGCGGTCATTCCGGAGTCATTAGATCTCGATAGTTGTTTAGATTTTTGTTTGTTGTTTAAACATTTGAATTTGATAATCCTTTTGTTTTTTGGATAGCACTTTTGGCTATTCAAGTTGTACGATCTATTTATGATTTAATATATAGGTAGGGGATTACGCCTCAATCCCCCTAGGGTGTTTATTTTGCTTTTAAAAAAATCCTAAACACTAAACCGAACTTTAAACCCGAACTCTAAACCCGAACTTTGAACCCGAACCAGGATATCGAGTATATGTTGCATGGATTGCATGGGGGATTTTTCCTCCTAAAACTTGAAATTTTCGGGCTCTAAATCGGGCCCAATTCTCCATAATTCTCGGATCATTCACAACGTCGGCGGACTCATTCTTCACTTGGGTGACTTCTAATGCCCACTAACATCTTTCGGGCCACCTTGTGCCTTGAACCAAGCCCAGTAATTTTCATCGGCTCTAGTTTTCATGGCTCAAATAATAATTCCCTAAATAGTGGGCCATCGGACTTGAGGGCCCATTTACATATTCGATGGGCAAAGGATGGGTGGTTCCATCTCAATTTCTTGAGCCATCATTCGAGCCCAATGATGCTAGATCCGGATGTTGTTTTGGTAGAAACTCATGATGGGCTTTTGGTAGAAGCCCAAGATAAGAGAGATAGAGACCATGAATAAGGATGGCCAAGCGCATAAAGTTAGCGGGATTTTGGTTGAGGATCAAAATGGGTTTCTTTGTGGAGGCCCAAATTCCTATTAAATTAGATTCAAAATCGGTAGTGGATTTGAAGAGAGAGAGCATGGTAATGGACACACAATTGGGCTTGTCTATTTCGACTAATAGTGCAAACAGGAGTGCTCAAAAATCGGGAAACGAAGCTGGAAAAAGTTTGAGGGTGAACAAAGTTCATAAAATTGGTAAGGATAAATTTACCATGACAACACGATCGAATGCGAATTCGGGTAAAATAGTTCACAATTTCTTGACTAAAGAAGGCGGCATTCGAGGTTATACTCGTTCAAGCAGTCATTCAGTAAGGGTTCAGGTTATTTTGCTAGAAAAAAAAACCTAAACCTTAAACCCTAAAGCCTAGGGATCACACGTCAATCTCCCCAACCCCAGGGTGTTATTTCGTTAAAAAAAATTATGAACCTTGCCTAAACCCTAAAACCCTAAACCTCAAACCCTACACCCTAAAAACATATAATTCTCAGAATAAAAGTAACTAAGAAAATTTGATATATTTCGAGTCTACTAGGTCGAAACTTCAATATCGGCATTCAATATTTATGAGTATATTATGAATATTTATTAAAAATTTAAAAAAATTAAAAAAAATAAAAATAATTAAAAAACATACTCGTAAACTAGACATAGATGTAAAATACAAATGTAAATTAATTATTCGAAAGTAAAAATAAGTTATAGAAATATTATTTTATATTAATTATATTGATACTTATGGTTGGAATACAAAGTTAATTTGAAGTGTTTTACGTTAATTAATTTATAATTTAAACCTACATATTACATATATGACTATATGAGTCCCTATATTAATATAGCCGTTTAACATATTTTAATTATATAGAAGCTATAATATGGAAACTACCTAAACTATCATTTTATGACATTTTTATATATAAATTACCATATGTATATATAATGCTGAACATATTAATTAAATGAACTTGGCATTTTATAACATGATTTTATATAGAAATTACCATATTTTAATATAACCGTTTAACATTTTAATTATACAAAAACACACCATTTTATAACATATTCTAATATGGAAACTACCATATATATTTACTAAAAAAACAAAAACAAAAACAAAACTACCATATATACATATAGCCGTTTAACCCATTAGGGAGCGTCGAGAGAGCGGCTATAAATATGAACAGAGAAGACTGACCCTTCGCACACGGTGTTTTTTTTTTTTTTTGGGATTTTTCCCCTTTCTTCTTGCATTGAGATACGATTGTTCCATATGATTTTTACTGATAATAACTTGGTCCAAAAACTAGTTTAGAATTGAAACTTCTAAAGTACCTTTTTCTTTGTTCCAACTCCATACAAGTTTGGTAAATCCATCTCCTGCGAACAAGAATTCATGAAATTCTGAAGTTTTTCCCTTGAAAATATCAAGCTTTTAGAGCAAGTTTGGCGGTAGGTTTTTCGGAAGGTAATGTGCTTTATCTTTGTTTTTACTTTCTAAACTGTGCTTGATTTTATTTACATATCTTTCTTGTTGGAACTTATAGGTTTCAAGACTTATATGAAGAAGGAAGAGAGAAATGTTGATGACCAAAGTAATCGAAGCACAAATCAGGTATATTAATTGTTACTATGAGTGTGGCACGATCGTTTCCTTGATTTATTCTTGTCGAAATCAGGTGTACACCGCTTGAAATTCAATGAAACACGCTGAATTTCAAGAAAATATAATTATTCTTTGTGAGTATGGACGATCACTTATATTTGAGTTGAGAGGAGGGATGCAAGACCAAGATCATCAGAGTCGAATTTTTCCGGAAGCGGCGGGACGATGGAGCATGGAGCGAGAGGTTTGAAAAGATAACAATCTCTCTCTCTCTCTCTCTCTCTCTCTCTCTCTCTCTCCTTTGTCTTTTTTGGTTTTCGACCCCATAATGTTTAATTACACTCTGCTTGTCTGGTTCTTCTTGTATGTTCAATTGATTAGTTCCTCTTGATAAACGTAGAATTTTTGAAACAGGTTTTTACTGTCCTATTGGTTTTAGTATTCATATTATTCGTGCATAAACTGATCATATATGTGCATCGATCGGCATATATGATTACTCCAGTATTCCTACTGAACTTTCTTTCTCCTGCCTTTATGTGTTTTTCTTTTGTTCACACTCAGGATTGGAAGTCTTATCTTTGTATTCTGGACTGGAGAATAGGCCATTGTTCTTTTTCTTTCCAGGTTAAAAAAGAATAACAACAAAAAGCCCCAACTCTCCTTATATATCTGTGATTCTGGAAATTGTACATTACATCTTTTTTTTTTCCCTATTTGTAGGCTCTTGTGTTTTCTCCAACCGTGCGTGAGAAGGGAAAAGAGGTAACATCAACGAATATTGCAGAGATGTCCTTGCCTGAAGCTTTGTGGATCTCATATAGGAAGATGAATCTGTTTTGTGTACCTTTTGTCTCTTGCCTTTTTCTTTCAAGCTTCAGAGTAGAGATCCACGGTCGATTTTGATTTTGTTCAATTTTCTTTAAAGAATCTTGCAAATATACAATGATAGACCATCCTCTCATTCATTATCGTGTATGCTGATACTTGTTGTGATTTTGCAGGCCATGATGCTTTGTGGTGGCTCAGATGCAGCAATCATACTGATTGGTAACTGTCTTTTCTTGCTTTACATATAATCAAATACTTGTATTTTTTGGTGTCCAATCATAAACAATGGTGCGGGGCAGCATCACAGAGGAACAATGATCCAACTAAAGCCTCACGTCCCTGGGGATAGAACCAGAGTACAAAGTTTCTCACTTCTCATCTTAGGTGTTGTCTTTGTTGTTTCTTACCCTTCTCAATATATGATTTAGGACACCATCCGGGGGGGAAGCCGAATGAGTAGGGAGATTCTTCTTTTACTTTTTCAACTTAAACAGGCTCTATACATAAGATTTTTTATGAATGAGATGTCTGGCGATGGTACTTACGAGATGGTACTTCTGGTAACTCTATTTCAGTGGATGTTTACGTTTTTGTTTTTCAGACCACCAATCTGCTCTCCCTTGCCCCTACTAAAAAGGTATCAGCTCCTGTGTTTGTGAGTGCATGGAATACATATTTGTGGCAGGGTCTGAATACTTGTTGTGATCGATTCTTCTTGATAAACGTAGAATTTTTGAAGCAGGTATTACTCTGTTGTTGTGCCAAACTACATGCCTTTGAAATAAATCATGAAATGGAGGTATTCTGTGTAAATTGATTGTATGTGTGCATCAACATGTATTTTAATTATTTCCATGTTTGGTGAATGTTTAATATGACCATTTAATGCTTTGTGCTAAAATGGCTTGATACTTACTGGATTAAGCATGTTTTTTTTGGAAAATTGAGATGTTGCAGTTAAGTGCTTTTATTTCTAATACGTTCAGGATTGGAATCTGGCTGATTTTGAGTTGATAACAAGATCAGACACGAGATCACTCACTTTCTAAATTTTTTAAATTCTTATTTATTCTTCTTGAATGGTTTTCTGCAATGTCATTTGCTTATCTTTTATTCTCACAGTTGTATGATTCTAACTCTTCATTGTGCAATTTCTATGAGATTTATCATTTGTTCTCGGAGTTTTTGAGCTTATGCCGTGACAATTTGATTAAAAAAATTGGCTGATGGCATCAAGGACAAGATGATGAAGAACATGGACCAAGGAAAGATCCCGTTGTTCTTGGCCGGTTGAGGTATGTGATCTCGCACATCCGATTTTTGACATACAAGAGCTGACCCTTTCATATATATATCCACTGGTTTTTGGGTGAAAGTTATTGACATTGTGGATATTCAAAATTGTTTTCTGATATGTGTGTATGTAGAGGATTCAATGTGCAAATGTTTTACATTGAGAAGCCTGTTTCATATTATATTCGAGCTGCAGTTTGAACAGTGATTTTTGTATATGATGAGGTACGAAGAAGTCTTTAACCAGATGAGTTCTTGGGTCAATTGGAGGAACATAGAGGTTTTTGGATGGTGGACCAAAAAATTAACCTGGCTTAGGATGGAAGATAGTTATTTAGTTAGCATTGCATCCTCATATTTAAATATTTTAGCTTTCATTAATTATTGAGTGTTGTAATGCCTGCAGATTTGCAGATTTTTCACCATCGAATATCCAAAATATTTTATGGTGGGTCTCCAAACAACCACTTTTTTTTTCCCGTGAAGTTTATCTACAGTGGAGAAACTATTTAAGGGGTCCATTTTTTACATGTTGTATGAAGATGTTCAGTGCCCATGTTGTGTTCGTCCTGAAATATGCAGGCTTTCCTCAACAGGTACTGAAATCTTATGTTTGCACATGTTGTTTATTTAACTACTCTCTCTCTCTCTCTCTCTCTCTCTCTCTCTCTCTCTCTCAAAAATCTTCTGTTTCAATCATATCATCTCTCTTATATTATTAAATATTGTCACTTCTTTTTTGTGAACTATAGTAAACATTTAAGTATGTTAAAAAACTTTATTGGAGGACTAGCTTAATTATATTTTTAACTACTAAGATCAACTTAAGCACAGATATTGAGTCCCAATAGCCTAGCACCTTTGAAAATTTTGTTGAAACTTAAGCGATGGGGCTTGATTTTTGATAAAGACTTTATACTATGGAAGCTACACTTATCTTTGTAATTGTATCACGAGATTTCAACCTATAGCGAGGTTTGTAGGTATCTTAAAATTGATTCTTATTGGTTATCGCTCACGAAGGTCATAATTTAAGACCAGCTTTGGGTTTCCACCTTTAAGTGAATTGAAAGTGCAAATGGGTTACAGGCTTATCTTTACCTTAGTGTAGGAGTATGGTGGGTTATAAAGAATCACACCCCTATATAACTGCAATGGAACGATATTCAAACGAAAGGGATTTTCTTTTTTTTTTTTTATCTTTCTGTATTTTGGTGATTCTATTGCTTTTCTGGTTCTGGGTGAATTTTTTCTGGCTGTAGAATAACTTCTGTGAAAAACTTCAATGGAAAAATACAAGGATAAAGTTTTCCTTGGAGGGTTGATGAAGAAGCTTATATTTGCAAATGAAATCTCTTTCTTGTTATATCAATTCTAAGTTACTTGTTCTGCCTACCTTACAGAAATGTTTTTGACAATGCTTCACATAATTTAACCAAGGTTTGCAGAAATGTCCTTCTAGCCAAGCTGATCATGCATTGTCTTCTGTGGACGATCTCCCACAATTTTCTTTATATCTCACATATCAGCCGCCGCCTCTTGAAACAAATTCTGATGTTCAGAACTTTCTTGGAATATGACAAAGAACTTGCTCCAGTAATTCTTATTCCCAACAAACCACGTTTGAGTGAAACACCTTTGTGCACTCGGGCACCCACATTTTTGAGCATAATAATCCTTTTCATGTTCGATTATTGATACTTGACCTTTTTAGCGAAGGAATTTTAGTGAAGTATATCGATGGTACATTGGGACATAACCTTTTCCTATTTTAATTCATGATATTTGATCCTTTTTAGCTAGGGATATTACTTAAATGTATCGATGGTGTGTTGGGACGTCTACATGTAGAAGTGATGGCATACAACATGCTTTTAAAAGTCATAACTTGCCTGCGGGTTCTTGTGGATAATTTATTCTTATGAGCCATATGAAATCCGTTAAAGGATAACTAACCTAGTATGAACTTGAGTCATCAAAGCCTTTTTGACTCTGCTGGCCCGTTCGCCCTACGCGATCGGCCCTTCAAAAGCGAAACTCGTTGTAGTTTGGCGACCTATCTTGAGAGGGGCCTTTAGTCTTTTGATTAGAGTAGGGTCGCGAGAGAGCAGAGTGTACCGCCCCGCCATAGTCATGCGTCTCTTTATATTCACGACTCTTGTCATGGTCAACAAAGCAATGGCGGGTTTAGCGAACACCTATAAGCTTTATTGAATCGATTCACTATACTTACAACTTCGCATATGGCATCTATAATATTGTGGAATACGGCCTTTGTTTTTGTAGGATTAGATGGAAAACTCCTTGGGAACTCACATTCTTTTCCCCCTCTCCTTTTTGTTCATAATCCTTTCTTGGTGTTAACACTTGATTAGTTTTTCTTTGGAATTTTTGGGATCTTGTATAACTAGCTACCTTTTGTCTCAACGATAAGGTTTTGTTGTGTGCATTCATCCCAGTATGTTCTCGATTTTAGTTTGAGACGAATGATTTTTAATGTTGAGCAGGCGTAGATATAGCGTAGTTCTTCCGAGAAATTGCAAACGAGAAAATGGAATGTGTACGGTGGAAATTTCCCTTCTATTTGTGCATACCTTGTAATTGATCTATTTAACATATATCTTTGTTTGACTCTCTAAAGTCTGCGTTTGGCATAGTTATAATGTTTATCTCATGGCAGGTCTGCACATTCTCCTTTGAAGCTTGTTGATAGATTCCCTGAGCATTCAGAGATCGGCACATTGCATGATAACTTTGTGTGAGGATTTTTACCCATTTTCCATGCACTATTCTCGATCCGGATGTTTTCCCTTGAAATTAATTTTCAAATCTAACTGTTCTCTCGGCTTATTACATAAGTATTCTCTACATATCTCCACCTTTTTTTAAAAATCTGATGCGTATCCTCTAAAATATCTACCTTTTGTTAACTAGATTTTCAAGATACCTTATTTTATATTGTTATTGGCGCTTCCAGACATGCAGTTGAAAATTTCCAAGATTACAAGTATTTGAGTACACGTATAAGGGTAGATGGAACTGTTGGAGAGTAAGTTTGTTGGTAAAATGATACTTTTCTCGGGTTGAAAGGAATGAACATGGACAAGGCTTTATTTATTTATTATTTATTTTCACAATCTGCGGTACAAATGGATGACATTTGGAGAGTCAGGTTCCACTCGATCAGCAATAGAGTCTGGACTCGCCATCATGGATTACAATCAGTAAGCTACTTATAATTTTCTTTTCGTTCTCTCTCTCTCTCATTTCCTTGATTTTTGACCCCATAATGTTTAATTCATGTTCTTGTTGTGGTTCTCTCATTTCGTTTCTCTCTCTCTCATTACGATCGGTAATTTGTTTGTATGCAGTTCTTGTTGTGTGTTCGATTTTCATGTTCAATTCATCCGATTAGTAACATTTTTATTAAGGAGTTGTACAAGTTTGTCAAATGAACTCCATCAAGTTAAGAGGTTATTTGGCATTCAGTGTGTTGCTTCAAGAGTCTTGAAATAGATGGGTGTCAAACTAAATGAAGAAGTTGGTTACACAATTTAATTTGAAGATTTACCAATACCGTGAGTATTTATGCTTCTTCTCATCTTATTTTTTGCTATGCATATTATGTGCTGTTCATATGATGTCATCTCTCTTTTATACTAGTTGCAGATTGTGGTGTGAGAAACACTATATCTTAGGTTGTTGCATCATTTTTGCAACTTGGAACAATATACTACTGTGGCTGCGTATTGATAAGCACTAATGATGATAATCCGTTTCTAGAAACATGAACTAACAAGGATGAAATTTCTCACTAGTGGAGTGTTGCTAAGGAAATTAATGGATGATCCTCTAGTAAGCAAGGATAGGTATGTCTATGCTTCTCAAAGATTTTATTTGTAGTTCTTGTGAATTTAATGACTTCCTCTAAAAATGTCATGTGCGTGGGAGCCAAAGTATTCGAATAAGCACATTGTAAGTAGATGGCTGAGCACATTGTAATATTAGTGGCCCTGTACTAATGAGTGAACTTGACCGAGAATCTTGTGAAGAATGGCTTACAAATTTTAGATTGGTATTAATAAAAAGAATCTTTTTTGGTAATGATTATACTTCAACTAATCCAGCTGGCTGCAAAAGTTTACCGAGATGAGGAAGAGCTTGAGACATACATATACACAGATCTTTTTGGTGTTTATTATAAAGGGAAGTGAGTTGTGATTTCCCTTTTTTTCCTCTGGGACGATCAAGTAGCGCAATATGTAGAGAACAGTGTTGTATGACTATGTTTTCCTTGACAGATGACTACTCTAATGACACTCTTTAACTCGTGAATATACAAATGATGGGTTTCAGTCCATTGTCAAGAGAGTCATGGGGTGCCGTAGACATTTGTTTTCCTTCCCGTGTTATTTTTAGCAGTTTCTATAATAGAAGGCTCTTTGTCTTATAGTTTGTGTTCCATGGAGTAGTCCCTTTTAAATTTTTATCATATTATTTAACAGGTATTTGCTGGGATTTTTCTATCCAATCTCTCGATTGATTCCTTATTCTGTTTTTGAAGGTGCTCACTGCTAGCGACAACCAAGACACAAGACAAGCAGAGTACAGTGGGATAAAACTAGGTGTCCTACGAGATGTACTCATTGAACTTAATGGGGCTGGACTGACTGGCTTTTAAATAGGTATGTGCCTACAGTATTTTGTGTTCTCCTCTAATTTCTTTTACCGTGACAAGTGTGTGCGAAAATTTACTGTGGATACTATGTTCCAGGTTCTCACAGTCCCATAATGAAACAGCAATTACTACTCTTTATAGTTTGACACATAGGTGATCAAATGCCTAATGCATCACATTACTCCAATGTATATGTAGCTATCCACCTGACTGACAAAAAAAATTATTTAACGTTGTCCGCTTTTCCGACAATTCAGTAGTTTGATAGTTCTCCACATTTGACATTTATTTCAAGACTCTAAATAATTTCAAAACAAATATCTGAATTGTAGTTCTCTAATAATAACACAAACCAGAGACTCCTGGCTATAATCAGGGTGATAAATAGAATACTTTGATGGTGTGGTTGAAATTCCTTACCTATCATTTAGAAAAGCAATGCTCAGTGTTGTCGTTAGAGCACCAATAATTGCAAGTTGCCTGTTAAGAAATCCCATCCCTGAACTCGTGCGGCAAGTAATACTTTAATCTGAGTCTAATTTTGCCGGAAAGCAGCCGGAGGATGGAGCAGACGTTTGAAAAGATAATAATCTCTCTGTGTGTGTGTGTGTTTTGGTTTTCGACCCCATAATGTTTAATTACACTATACTTGTCTGGTTCTTGTTGTATTTTCAGTTTCCATGTTCAATTAATCGTTTATTTAGGTTTTTATTAAGTAGCCCTACGTTTATTTGGCATTCAGTTTGTTGTTTCAAGAGTCTTGGAATAGATGTGTGTCAAACTAAGTGAAGAAGTTGGTTACACAGTTTAATTTGAAGATTTACTAATACCGCGAGTAACTATGCTTCTTCTCATCTTATTTTTGGCTATGCATATTGTGTTTTCCCGATGATGCCATCTTTCTTTTATACTAATTGCAAATTGTGGTGTGAGAAACACTATCTTAGGTTGTTGCATCATTTTTGCAACTTGGAACAATATACTACTGTGGCTGCGTATTTATAAGCACTAATGATGATAATTATTTTTCTAGAAACATGAACTAACAAGGATAAAATTTCTCACTGATGGAGTGTTGCTGAGGAAATTAATGGATGATCATCTAGTAAGCGAGGACAGGTATGTCTATGCTTCCTCTAGCAAAAGATTTTATTGGTAGTTCTTGGGAAATTAATAACATCCTCTAAAAATGCCGTGTACGTGGGAGCCAAAGAATGCTACCGTATGTGAATTCAAGCAGTCCATTTACTGTTAATGTCTATTGATGAACCATAAATAAATAGATGAATAGACTTGCGTGGTGGAAGATGTGTACCCCTTTCTTTTTTGAAACCCTTTTTCTTTATTTCCCATGGGTCTCTTTTGAGATGCTACCTCCTTTTGGACACTTCTTTTATTTGACCTCTTATTTTGGTCATATAGTGTGATCATGGTAAAGGAAGCTCAGGAACGGTCTCTTTTAAAGCACATTGGTAAACAGATTCAATGGCGCCCACAAGAGCTTTGTCTTACATCTCATTAACCACAAATTTTCTTTTATTTACGTGTTTGTTTTTCTTGGACCCCAATCTGCTCTCGCTTGCCTCTACTAATAGGATTTCAGCTCCTGTGTTTGTCAGTGCATGGAAAACATATTTATGGCAGGGTCCGAATATTGGTTGTGATCGGTTCCCGATAAACGTAGAATTTTTGAAACGGTATTTCTTTGCTCTTTTATTGTGTCAAACTACATGCCACTGAAATAAATCATGAAATGGAGGTATTCTGTGTAAACTGATTGTATGTGCGCATCAACATGTATTTCGATTATTTCCATGTTTGGTGGATTTTTAGTATGACTATTTGATGCTTTGTGCTAAAATGACTTGATACTTACTCGATTAAGCATGTTTATTGGAAAATTGAGTTGTCGCAATTAAGTGCTTTTACTCTAATAAGTTTGGGATTGGAATCTGGCTGATTTTGAGTTGACAACAAGATCAGACACAAGATCATTCCTTTTTTGAATTTTTTAAATTCTCCTTATTTGTAATCTTCTTTACACTATTTCAGCTTTATATTTAGTCCGTTTGAATGGTTTTCTGCAATGTCATTAGCTTATCTTGTATTCTCACAGTTGTATGATTCTAACTCTTCATTGTGCAATTTCTATGAGATTCATCATCTGTTCTCTGGGGTTTTGAGCTTATGCTCTGTCAATTTGATATAAAATTGGCCGATGGCATCAAGGACAAGATGATGAAGAACATGGACCAAGGAAAGAGCCCGTCGTTCTTGTCTGTTGAGGTATGTGATACTCCACATCTGATTTTTGACATACAAGAGCAGCCCTTTCATATATGTGTATATATATATATATATATATGTATCCACTGTTTTGGGTGAAAGTTATTGACATTGTGGATATTCGAAATTGTTTTCTGAATATGTGTGTATGTAGAGGATTCAATGTGCAAAATTTTTACATTGAGGAGCTGCTTCATATTATACCAGAGCTGCAGTTTCAACTGTAATTTTTGTACATGATGAGGTACGAAGAAGACTTTAACTAGATGAGTTCTTGTGTCAATTGGAGGAATATAGAGGTTCATGGATGGTGGACCAAAAGGAACCTGGCTTAAGATGTAAGATAGTTATTGAGTTAGAATTGCGTCCTTGTATTTAAATATTTTGTCTTTCATTAATTATTGAGTGTTGTAATGCAGAGCAGCTTTGCAGATTGTTCACCATCGAATATCCAAAATACTTTATGGTGGGTCTCCTATCAACAATTTTTAATTTTTATTTTTTATTTTTATTTTCGTGAAGTTTATCTACAGGGGAGAAACTATCTAAAGGGTCATTTTTTACATGCTGTATGAAGATATTCTGTGACCATGTCGCCTTCCTCCTGAAATATGCAGGTTTTCTTCAAAACAAGACATTTTTCTATTCAACAGGTACTGAAATCTTATGTTTGCACGTGTTGTTTATTTAACCAATATTCTGGAATCCATTGCCCCCCAAATTTGAAACATCTGACGTTCTCAACTGATGTTGACAATCAAATCGTACTTCCATATCCTAATTCTCTACGTTTACGGTTGCTTGCTTTAATGTAGTTTCATGCTATGTGCTTGTTTGACATATCATCAATCAAGGTGGTAAATGCTGGTTTTTATATTAGAATTCTGTGTCTGTTGTATGCAAGACAGCGACCTGGTGTGTGGGTGCCGCAAGGTTTAATCCATATCGCGAAAATGTGCGGTGACATGATGTTCTGATATCTGTAACGCTAAATTAACTTCATTTATTACCTTGTTGATTTGTATTAAAATATCTCATCAATTTTCCTGATTATGGTGATTCACTTAACTTTATTGCCGTAATGGGTATTAATTTGATTGAGATCTTGATCTCGTATCTTTCTAGGGGTCGATGGGAGATATATTCTTGTATTTCTTAGCGGGTCAAGATGATATTGGTGCTGGAATTCTGTTTCTTACAGAAGATTCTCATATGAGAAAGCAAGGTAATTTAAGATTCTCATGGACCAATGAAAAGAGCCTGCCGTTCTCTGTTGAGGTATGTAATACTGCGGATTTGATATTTGGACATACAAGAGCAGCCGTTTCATATATGTATCTTCTGGATTTTTGTTGTAAGTTATTGTGATCATGGATATTCTTAATTGTTTTCTGAATGTGTAGGGTGGAGGATTCAATCTGAAAAATTTTGACGTTCAGGAGCCTGTTTCAGATTTTATCCGAGCTGCAGTTGAAACTGAAGTTTCTATTCATAATGAGGTACGGCGAAGTCTGTAATCTTCCTGTTTCTTTTCTTATTGAACTGGAATGAAGGTAGCTTACAGTACAAATATACAACCACAACTATTCCTCATCACATCCACACTATTATTTTCATCAAATATTTGCAGATTTTGGTGGCTAGTGCTAGATTCAGACTTATGCTGAAATTTGGTACATTCGTCGTGCTGCACTTCCTTCATCTTTTCTTTATTTCTTTCTGCTTTCTTCACTTCTAGGATTGAATTGTCCAACATTTGTATTCTACACCGCCTCATGCTGATTAGGTTGTTCTTTTTCCGGTTAAAAAAGAGATTAATCAGAATCCTAACTCTCCTTATATGTTCTTGAATTTGGAAATTTGATGCTACATTCTTTTTTATCTATTTGTTGGCTCTTGTGTTTTCTCCAATTCCAAATGGGAAGCGAAAGTTGGTAACATCAACAAGTATTATAGTGACATCCTTGAAATTGGAGGTAAAAGCTTAAAGGGGCATTTATAGAATCAACAAGTATTGCTATTGATTTGTTAGTTGGCTGTTTTTCCTGTAGTTTTTGATTCGACAATAGTTGCTGCTCGTATGATCTTAAGGTTGAAAGTGGATTTTCATTTTTGACGTTTGTCTATGTCATGTTTTCTTTATCAGTTTGGTGTACTTTTTGTGGTTTATTTGGTGTTTCCTATAATGTATATATGTGTCTTGATTTGATTTTTGAATGCTCTTGGTTTTTTAGTTAATTTGATTCCACAAGACTTTGTGCCATATTTATCATGTGGTTGATGACATATGCATTTTTCTTTCTGGTTGGTTGGTTTGCTTATGGATCCTATTTGATGTTTATTGAGATATTACTATTTATTTGGTGCTTGGCTGTTTTTCTTTTGATTTTTGATTCGACAAGAGTTATTGCTCTTATGATCTTACGAGTGAAAGTGAATTTTCATTCCTCATGTTTGTTTATGTCATGTTTTCTTTTGATGGTTTGGTGTAATTTTTGTGGCTTATTTGGTGTTTGTTATAGTGTATTAATGTGTCTTGATTTGATTCTTGAGTGTTCTTGGGTTTTTTCCAATTAATTTGATTCCACAAGACTTTGTGCTATTCTTATCGTGTGGTTGATGATATATGCAGTTTTCGTCATGGTTGGTTGGTTGGTTTGCTTCTCGACCCTATTTGATGTTTAATTAGATATTACTATTGATTTGGTACTTGATTTTTTTCCTTTGGTTTTTGATTTGACAAAGTTTTTGCTCTTATGATCTTAAGAGTGAAAGTGGATTTTCATTCCTAATGTTTGTTTATATCATGTTTTCTTTTGCGGTTTGGTGTAATTTTCTTGTGGTTTATTTGGTGTTTCTTATAATGTATTCATGTGTCTTCATTTAATTCTTTAGTGCTCTTGTTTTTTCTAATTAATTTGATTCCACAATATTTTGTGCTATATTTATCATGTGGTTGATGACATATATAGTTGTTTTTTGGTAGGTTGGTTTGCTTCTCGACCCTTTTTATTGTTTATTGAGATATTACTATTGATTCGGTACTTGCATTTGTTTTCCCTTTGGTTTTGATTGACAAGAGTTCTTTGCTCTTATGGTCTTTAGAGTGAAAGTGGATATTCATTCCTCGTGTTTTTTTTATGTCATGCTTTCTTTTGCGGTTTTGTGTAATTTTTGTAGTTATTTGGTGTTTCTTACAATGTACTAATGTGTCTTGATTTGATTCTTGAGTGCAATGGTCAACAGTACCATCACAACCATATTTTGTGGAAGTGGTGAAGACTTGTTCTTGCAATGTCATGTAAAATTGTTTGGTTCTTGCTTACTTTTGTCGTCGTCAAAATTGTTTGTTGTATATGACATAAACATGCAATTACTGTTTTAGCTTTTGTCGTGGCAATTTATGATACCTCTTTTGATTAGGTATGTGTTGTAAGATTTTTCCAGAGTCCATTATTATATAATTTGGTTTTATTTTTGATTGATTATTCTTGGGTTTGATTATTGTACACTGATTATATTACATCGGAGATCCGGCTATTGGAAGCAATATAGATTGGAACAAGGTAAGCTTGGGATTTTGCTAAAATGCTCATCTGCTTTGAAATTTTTGGTGCTGATATTAACAAGGTTGTATTGCAGGAAAATATTCCATGTTCCAAGTCTCCGGAGAAAAATAAGACCATTTGGAGCAAACTGCAAACACTAGGTAAATTTGCTGAATTTTTTTGTTCAATCACCCGCTTAAGTTGTTTAAAATTGCCCTTTCGATCAAAACCCAAATAAGTTCTCGCCATTGTCTAAAATCTGGAGCTGATATTCGACATCTAGAATGTAACATGTGAATTTGTTGTCTCCAGCTTTTTACCCCTCAGGTATTGGTGGTGATGGTGATGGACTTTCATGCTACCGGTCGGATTTTCATAAAAACAAAGAGAACGCTGATTATTAATATGCTTACCTATAACTAACTAATGTTTTTCTTTTCCAGAAAATTTGTAATGGAAACTTGAACCATGTTTTCAAAGTCCTGAAGAGAATTGATGATTGCATGTATGCAGTGAAACATAGCATGAGGCAGTTACACCATGATGCGTATTATTATATTTTTATTGTTCAGCTTCTTGTATCTTTGCCACTTTCTTGTGCAATTTCCTTATTATTTAATATTATAACAGCAGCAATGCTTTGATGGAAGTTCAAGCTTTGGCAGCTTTAGGTTTGTTGTGTTATCCTTTTCTTATTATACGTACAGAAGGTCAAGATTCTCTTAGTTGTTGATGTAAGTAGTCATTTGCATATTTGTTCTATCATTGTATCCTTGGCTTTTTAAACATTTTAGGCCTCTAATTTTTTTTTTTTTAAAAAATTAGAACTATATACCAACAGATTTTTGATATCTTGAGTGTAAATGCGGTAGTTGAAGGAACTCCAATTTCACATCGTAATAAGCTTAGAATGTGTTCTATACGGTTAAATGAAAAAAAAAAAAAAAAAAAAGAAAAGAAAATTCCTACATGTGGAACTAAGCATATGGTTTTTCGATCAGTGATATTTAAATAGGTCAAAAAGATTACAATAGATTAAATTAAGGCCCTTGAGCTACCGAGGAGCGGACGTATTTGTTTCGGCATTTTCGCTAGTCGGTCGTGCAAGCTATGAAAACATACTTAAAAAGGTGAACATTAGTTGTTTTTTGAAGGCAAGACTCTAAGAATTTTTCAAGTTTTCAATTACATTGTTTTAGCGAATAACATGGAACTAGTTAAGATTTTTGATGATATTTGTAGGCGGTGGATTCCTAAACTTCAAGACTTTGCTCTTGGGATTCCTCTCGTACTAGTTGGCACTAAACTAGGCATGTCGTTTCGTAATTATTGGTTGTTCCTTGAAAATAATGGTTGTTGTCACTCTCACGATATCATGAGTGGCAATTTTCTCGTAGTTTTAAGATACAACATTTTTCTCGTAGTAAGATTTCTTATTTCTTCTCCATTTTGAACGTTCCAATTTGTAGGTAATACACTATCATCGGATGTCATAATGAAAAGCTATCAAATCTTTCTTTGGGGCCATATATTTTATGCTAGAATTGACTTCATATAATTGCTCAACATCTCATTCTTGTTGGGCATGATGTTCATGTGGTCATAGGGCGCACCGGTATGTTTTTGAAACTTAAATATAGTGTCCTTGCCTTTTTCTTCGGAAGGTATTTTGTGATGGAAGATCTTTACTTAAAAATGCTTCACGCATCTATTATTCTAATTTAAAAGTTAAATGTTTGCAATTATAGGTGCTCTTTGTGGAGCGATTCAAGAAGCTCCTTGATCGCTTGCATCTTTTGAGAAGGTTTGCTTTGTTGTTATTAATATGAAAACTAAATTACCGTGCATATGTTTTTCGTTGAGGCCTTTGTCCGTGAAATAAAAGGTACAGATTTGTACTTATATTTGGGAGGTCATGCCAATATGAATATTCACTTTGCTTCATCTCTTTCCTTTTCGCAAATTCTTGATATGTTCGCCTATTTTGATATCTGTTTCTTGGTTTAAAACGCACTAATCTATAGGGTTAGTACTATTCTCGAGAAGGCTCGGATCTTGAAGATTGTCCAAAGGTCGCAAGGTATGACCCAATACTAAAGTTGAGATCGTATACTTTGAAGAAATATTTATTATGCGAGACGGTCTCTCTGCACATACACTCAAACAGGGGAGTTCATTTATCTTTATCTTTATCTGTGATAAACTTCACCTAAAAAAGTATCGATTCTCGGTACTAATTTTATTTTATATATGGCTTTTGCAAGTTTTACATTCTTTGATTCTTTGTTTTCATTATTGTCTTTATTGTCTTGTGAGCCATTGAAAATGACTTGATTTCGCGATTGCTTAGTTGGCTTGTGAGCCATTTGATTTCGTGATTGTTTGATATTTGGTTTTATCGTTGCTTAGTTGTTCTTTGGTCTATTTGATGTCGTTATTACTTCGTTGGTTTGTGAGCCATATGATTTCATGGTTGTTTGATTCACCTATGAGCCAGTTGATTTCGTGATTGCTTGGTTGATTGCTTGGTTGGCATGTGACCCATTTGATTTCGTGATTGCTTGGTTGTCTTGTGAGACATTTGATTTCGTTGTTGCTTGGTGGTTCTTTGATCTATTTGATTTTGTTTTTACTTGGTTGGTTCGTGAGCCATTTGATTTCGTGGTTGTTTGATTGGCCTATAATTTGATTTCGTGGTTGCCTGGTTGGCCTATGACCCATTTGATTTCGTGGTTGCTTGATTGGCGTGTGAAACATTTGATTTCCTTGTTGCTTGGTTGTTCTGTGAGCCATTTGATTTTTTCATTGCTTGGTTGGCCCGTGAGCCGTTTGATTTCATTATTGCTTGATTGTCCTGTGAGCCATTTGATTTCGTTTTTGCTTTGTTGTTGTGTGAGCTATTTGATTTCATTATTGCTTGGTTAGTTTGTGAGCCATTTGATTTTGTGATTGCTTGATTGGCCTATGAGCCGTTTGATTTCGTGGTTGCTTGGCGTGTGAAACATTTGATTTTGTTGTTGCTTGGTGTGTGAGCCATTTGATTTCGTTGTTGATTGGTGTTGTGTGAGCCATTCGATTTTGTTGTTGCTTGGTTGGCGTGTGAGCCATTTGATTTCGTGATTGCTTGGTTGGCCTTTGATCCACTTTATTTCATTATTGCTTGGTTGGCATGTGAGCTATTTAATTTCGTTATTGTTTAGTTGGTGTGTGAGCCCTTTGATTTCGTTATTGTTTGGTTGGCCATTGAAAATGATTTGATCTATTTATTTTTTTGGTTGGTTGAAAATGATTTCGTTATTGTTTGTGGTTGGCGTGTAATTATGTAGATACTTTTGACTGTATTTTGGGTGTATTTATATTTATATATATAACTGTCTCATATCTTTGTTTACGAGTGTTATGAAGTGTGTATATGAGTAGTGCGTATTTACATCTTGATTTCGTGATTGCTTGGTTGGCCTTTGATCCACTTTATTTCATTATTGCTTGGTTGGCATGTGAGCTATTTGATTTCGTTATTGTTTAGTTGGTGTGTGAGCCCTTTGATTTCGTTATTGTTTGGTTGGCCATTGAAAATGATTTGATCTATTTATTTATTTGGTTGGTTGAAAATGATTTCGTTATTGTTTGTGGTTGGCGTGTAATTATGTAGATACTTTTGATTGTATTTTGGGTGTATTTATATTTATATATAACTATCTCATATCTTTGTTTACGAGTGTTATGAAGTGTGTATATGAGTAGTGCGTATTTACATCTTGATTTGTTGTGTGTGGAAAAACGTAGCATTATCGACATTCACTTGATTCAAAATATCAAAGGGCAATCTCCAGAGAGGTTCACCTCTCTCTCTCTCTCTCTCTCAAACCTCGGTGAAACAGATAAATAATACATCTCTTGCTTTTGCTAAAGAAACTCGATCTCTTGTGGGTGGGCGATATAAAAGGTGCAGTTTGAACTTATATTTGGGGAGGTAATGCCAATATGAGTATTCACCTTCCTTCTGTCTCTTTTCCTTTTCGCAAATTCTTGATATGTTCGCCTATTTTGATATCGGATATCTTGGGTTATAACGCTCTAATCTATAGGTTTAGTAGCTATTCTCAAGAAGGTGTGGATCTTGAAGATTGTCCAAAGGTCGCAAGGTATGACCAATACTAAAGTTGAGATCGTATACTTTGAAGAAATATTTATTGTGCGAGACAGGTTATAACAACCAAAAGCCCCAACTCTCCTTATATATTTGTGATTCGAAATTGTACATTACATCCTTTTTTTTTTTCTCTATTTATAGGCTCTTGTGTTTTCTCAAACCGTGCGTGAGAAGGAAAGGAGGTAACATCAACGAATATTGCGAGAGATGTCCCTCGAAGCTTTGTGGATCTCATATAGGAAGATGAATCATTTTTTGTGTACCTTTTGTCTCTTGCCTTTTTCTTTCAAGCTTGAGTAGAGATCCACGGTCGATTTTGATTTTGTTCAATTTTCTTTAAAGAATCCCGCAAATATACAATGATAGACCATCCTCTCATTCATTATCGTGTATCTTGATACTTGTTGTGATTTTGCAGGCCATGATGCTTTGTGGTGGCTCAGATGCAGCAATCATACTGATTGGTAACTGTCTTTTCTTGCTTTACATATAATCAAATACTTGTATTTTTTAGTGTCCAATCATAAACAATGGTGCACGGCACTGTCACAGAGGAACAATGATCCAACTAAAGCCTCACGTCCCTGGGATAGAACCTAGAGTACAAAGTTTCTCAGTTCTCATCTTAGGTGTTGTCTTTGTTGTTTCTTACCCTTCTCAATTCATGATTTAGTACACCATCCAAAAAGGAGGGGGGAAAGCCGAATGAGTAGGGAGATTCTTCTTTTACTTTTTCACCTTAAACAGGCTCTATACATAAGATTTTTTTATGAATGAGATGTCTGCTGATGGTACTTCCGAGATGGTACTTACGGTAACTCTATTTGTGGATGTTTACGTTTTTGTTTTTCGGACCACCAATCTGCTCTCCCTTGCCCCTACTAAAAAGGTATCGGCTCTGTGTTTGTGAGTGCATGGAATACATATTTGTGGCGGGGTGGTCCGAATACTTGTTGTGATCGAGTTCATCGATAAATGTAGAATTTTTGAAACGGTATTTTTGCTCGTTGTTGTGCCAAACTACATGCCACCGAAATAAATCATGAAAAGGAGGTATTCTGTGTAAATTGATTGTATCTGCGCATCAACATGTATTTTAATTATTTCCATGTTTGGTGAATGCTTAATATGACCATTTAATGCTCTGTGCTAAAATGGCTTGATAATTACTGGATTAAGCATGTTTATTGGAAAATTGAGTTGTTGCAGTTAGGTGCTTTTATTTCTAATATGTTCAGGATTGGAATCTGGCTGATTTTGAGTTGATAACAAGATCAGACACAAGATCACTCACTTTCTAATTTTTTTAAATTCTTCTTATTTATTCTTCTTTACACTATTTCAGCTTTATATTTAGTCCGTTTGAATAGTTTTCTGCAATGTCATTTGCTTATCTTTTATTCTTACAGTTGTATGATTCTAACTCTTCATTGTGCAATTTCTATGAGATTTATCATTTGTTCTCGGAGTTTTTGAGCTTATCGTGACAATTTGATTTAAAAAATTGGTGATGGCATCAAGGACAAGATGATGAAGAACATGGACGAGGAAAAGAGCCCGTTGTTCTTGTCGTTGAGGTATGTGATATCGCACATCCGATTTTTTGACATACAAGAACAAACCACGTTTGAGTGAAACACCTTTGTGCACTTTCGGGCACCCACATTTTGAGCATAATAATCATTTTCTTGTTCGATTATTGATATTTGACCTTTTTAGCGAAGGAATTTTAGTGAAGTATATCGATGGTATATTGGGACATAATCTTTTCCTATTAGTGAATTTTAATAATTCATGATATTTGATCCTTTTAGCTAGGGATATTACTTAAGTGTATCTCAAGGTGTGTTGGAACGTCTACATGTAAAAGCGATGGCATACAACATGCTTTTAAAAGTCATCTCATGTGTGCTCGGCATGGATAACTTGCCTGCGGGTTAACGTAGATAATTTATTCTTATGAGCCATATGAAATCCGTTAAGGGGTTAAGGGTTAACCTAGTATGAACCTTGAGTCATCAAAGACCTTTTGACTTTTCTGGCCCGTTCTCCCTACACGATTGGCCCTTCAAAAGGCGAAACTCGTCGTAGTTTGGCGACCTATCTTCAGTAGGGGCCTTTAGTCTTTTGATTAGAGTAGGGGTCACGAGAGAGCAGAGTGTACCGCCCTGCCATAGTCATGCATCTCTTTATATTCACGACTCTTGTCATGGTCAACAAAGCAATGGCAGGTTTAGTGAGCACCTATAAGCTTTATTGAATCGATTCACTATACTTACAACTTCTGCATATGGCATCTATAATATTGTGGAATACGGCACTGTTTTTGTAGGATTAGATGGGAAACTCCTTGGGAACTCACATTCTTTTTTTCCCCCCTCTCCTTCTTCTTGTTCATAATCCTTTCTTGGTGTTAACACTTGATTAGTTTTTGCTGGAATTTTTGGGATACTGTATAACTAGCTACCTTTTGTCTGCTGATAAGGTTTTGTTGTGTGCATTCATCCCAGTATGTTCTCAGTTTTAGTTTGAGACGATATGATTTTTAATGTTGAGCAGGTGCGGAGGTATAGCGTAGTTCTTCCCGAGAAATTGCAAACGGGGAAAATGGAATGTGTACGGTGGAAATTTTACCCTTTTATTTGTGCATACCTTGTAATTGATCTATGTAACATATTTCTTTGTTTGACTCTCTAAAGTCTGCATTTGGCATAGTTATAATGTTTATCTCATGGCAGGTCTGCACGTTCTCCTCTGAAGCTTGTTGATAGATTCCCTGATCATCCAGAGATCGGCACATTCCATGATAACTTTGTGTGAGGATTTTACCCATTTTCCATGCACTATTCTGATTGCTTGATTGGTTTGTGAGCCATTTGATTTTGTGATTGTTTGATTGGCCTATGAGCCGTTTGATTTCGTGGTTACTTGGTTGGCGTGTGAAACATTTGATTTCGTTGTTGCTTTGTTGGTGTGTGAGCCATTTGATTTCGTTGTTGCTTGGTTGGCGTGTGAGCCGTTTGATTTCGTTATTGCTTGGTTGGCGTGTGAGCCGTTTGATGTCGTTATTGCTTGATTGTCCTGATTGTCCCGTGAGCCATTGAAAATGACTTGATTTCGTGATTGCTTGGTTGGCGGGTGGGCATTTTTAAGTTACTTAAGCTTTCAAGTCAAAGATTGATAGTTTTTAGTAATCTTGATAGAGAATGAAGTGTCATGTTCTTAGCCATGACTTTTATCTAAACTAGTTGCTTTATTCCATCAAGAAATTCGATAACCTTATTGCCATGGATGTCTCGGCTCTGTGTTTGTCATTATGGACAACTAATTGATTGACTTATGTTTGGTGGTTATATACGCGGTCGCCTTTAGTTGAATATATTTCATTTGACTTTGAACCGATTATTACTCTGTTGCTTTAAGCGATTATATTTCAAAGACTTGATAAAAGTTGTCATGAAAGCAGATCAATGTTATGAATTCTCAAGACAAAGTTGATCCCGCACCAACTTTGCTTGGTGTTGATTTTGAAAAGTTTAGTCGCGGAACCAATCGCTAACTTCGCTCAACAAAAGGTGGTAGGGTGGTTGCCCCCTGGCCCCGCTCAATGTATTCTTGCACTTTCTTCATCATGCCATTATGTCTTCTCTTCCGTTCACTTGCACAAGATAATTTTCTCTTGACGAGTGCGAGATAAGGCTATTGTTCCTTTCTATTTTTTTTCAGTTAAAAATGAAAAACAATCAACATCCCTCTCCGTACATATTCTTGATTCGGCAAATTAGATGTGACATCCCTTTTGTCTATTTGTAGGCTCTTCGCTTTCTCCAACTCCTTGTAGGAAGGAAAGTTGGTAATATCAACAAATATTGCAGAGATATCCTTGACATTGGAGGTAAAAACTTAAAGGGACACTTACATGATTCACATGCTCGAAATGGACAGCTGGTCCTTGTTTCTTACCCTTCTCAATGGAACTGATAAGCATAAAGTATGATGTTTTTACATTTTCTCATCTGAATTAGCTATCTCACTCATGGTACGAAATCCTTTGGTTAAATTTTTTAACTGTGGTAAGATTGGAATTAGCTATGTTTCTTAATTTTTTTTCATTGGTAGCTTAGTTATACATTCACATAGTTACACATGTGTGTTTGATTTCATTTGTGAGAGACTCGGTGTGTTCAATTCTCTGAGTTTCCTTTTATCTTACTTAGTCATGATTGTTGGCTAGTCACCATGGAGTCTCATGTTTACCTAGCTTTCTAGCGAGTTTGTAGTGAAATGACAAAAATCCTTCATAACATCAAATTGAGGTTTTTAGTTTGTTTCACTGGAAGAAAGTAGAATGTCAGGAGTTCGAAAACAGAGAAGCCTTGCCTTGTGGAGTTGTGCTCGTACATTTGCTTCTGTTTTGTTCACTTGCAGGATTGAATTGTTTTACATTTCTATTGTAGAGCGCCTCGTGCAGATTAGGTTATTGTTAATTTTTTTCCTTTCCTAGGTTAAGAAAGTAAAACAATCAAAAGTCAAACTCTCTCCTTATATGATTTTGTAAATTGAAAACTATCGTGGGGTTTTATCTTTTAAGGCAATTTAGTGTTGGTTATATCTATGTTTATTAGCGTGAATCACATTATTCTATGTTTGAGATGTTTCTATTTCTTGATATCACATAATAATATTTTCATGCAATGGCACCTTAAGTTATATTCAACAACCCGAGGATGCAAGAACTTCTAGAGAAGTGGTGAAGGAGGCAAATGAGGTTGGTTTCATGGGCGGATCCAATGGATGGTTTATTTGTAAAGCACCCATAATGTTAAGTTTTCGATGAGTCGGTGTCCGACCAAAACAATTCTTACGATCTCTTTGGCTCGTATTTAGAATAGCTCGAGATCGATAGATATACTATGAAAAAGAAATAAGCAAGCTAGGGCCAGAAATCAGAAAGACCATAATCCAGGGTTATCCCCTATTTGGATAAGGATTGTACTTGTTACTTATTGTGATTTTCTCTTCTGCTGGTTCTAAGAAGATTAAAATGGTAGGTCTTGCTTGCCAGTCCAAACAGTGATGCTCTGTTGTGAAGATTAACATCTTAGTTTTTGACTAATGGTTGTAGATTCAAGTTTTCAAGTATGAGTTCTTGTTCGTGTTTGTGTGTGGTGTGATGATTTGGTATTTCTTTGTAATTGATATTGGCTTCCATCATTTCTTGTTGCATCTGCTCTAAGTATGGTTTTTGATTTGTCTAAATCACCGGTTGTAACGAACTTTTTGCTAATCCTAACCTTTTTACTTCTACGATACTTTTATTTCATATGTCAAGTTATGGTTCCTTTTTTTTATGCGGTTTATATTGTTCTTGAAGATTCTTTTTGTTTGCTTATAGTTTGCTCAATTACCAATATGGCTCTTCGGTTGAAAGAAGAGAATGATAGTTTGAGAAATAGGTAAACAAAATAATTATATGGGTTAGCTATATCAGATTGTGTTATACATAGTAATCTTTGCGATCGAGGTTGTTTGCTCGTTCTTTGTTTTCATCCGTTATTCTCTATCGTTTTAATCAGTCGATTTTCTGTTTGCACTTTGAATAATGTATTGCAGGATTTGCAGTATGAAAAAGACAGGAATAAGTCACTGCAAACTCAGATCAGTGTTATTCGGTACTTTCTTTTGTTCTTCAGATCCTTTCTTACTTTGGACTCAACTTTATCGAATATCAAAGTTGTCAAAAGATACTTGAACTACAAGTGTTTGATTCGATTTCTATCTTTGCTTGTTTTTATTGAGAAAGAACTAACTGGAGACGCAGTGCATATTTACATGAAATGGTCTGAATGAATCAAACAACTTTAGTATTAGTTAAATTTGATTAAAGTTAGATATATTCAAGTCTCATAACTCTGCAGTCAGGGGTTTGAAGCAACATAGCTAAACTATATAATACTCTACAGAATTATAGAAAAGCTTGGTTATTGTGAGATCAGTATCCTAAGATATATGAATTTATGTTTCTTTTGTAATTTTTGATTTAATATTATTATTTACTTTCCGATTTCAGCGTCAAGAAATGATGGATAAATTGGGTCAAGAACAAGAAATGTTTGTTAGTTCCTTCTCAGAAGTAGGAAGCCGCGGAGAACAGGAATAAGAGAATTTGAGAAGAAGGTTAAAGGTTTGTTCAAAGACAATTTGTATTGTTATTGTTGTTGTTTATTATTTTTTTTTTCAATTCCACTGAGTTGTTAATTTATTTTTTCATATTATATTGTCAGCATTGTTTTCTCTTATTGGCAGAGGATGATTCTGAAACTATTCAAGGGTGGCTTGGAAAAGTGAAGGTACTGTCTATCTAATGTCTCGATTGATTAGATATTTCTATTTCAAAATCAAATTCTTGGTTCCTTTTTATACTAAGTCTTGTTTAGTTGCTGATCCACCAGGTGCAGAAGATCAAGTCTGAAGTTACTAGATCCTTTTTATACCAAGTCCCATCTCTTCATGACTTAGGCTGTGGTTGTAAGAATTGATCCTCGTGGGGTGTACTTGAAGGATCCCAAGAGTTATAGAACCAGGTAAATGAGTAGATGTAAATCTAGTCTGTTAACTTTGTTTTTGAGCTTTTTTTATTTTGTACGCCCAAACTTCATATGGGGAAGCTTTTTAGAGCCAGAATATTTCCATGTTTTGTTTTTGACATAGAACATTCATTTTCTCGCATAGGACATAGAAATGACAAAAAATGTAAAATATGTGCTTAATATGCTTTTCATCTTATTTTCAGGTCCTAATGGAGAGGAATTTGCGTGGTACGAGTGCACAGTATTGCTTTCTTTGCTTGTGCAAAAATCATATTTTCCTTAAGGGGGTGTTTGTAATACCTTAAGGGGGTATTTGTAATTTCGAAAGATAGTTGGATATTTTTTGTAATTAGGCTAAACCTCATGGGTAGTTTTTGTAATTTACCCTATTTCTAACTCTACATGTGTTGGAATTGCTTGAAGTTGTCCAGTTTGATTCTCCTGATATCACACTGAAGCCGTATCAGTTCGTCTCTAGTTTAAAGTATTCTTCTCTGGTAAGATAGACACAATTACATCATCAGTAGCTTGTTTTGTTTTGAACTTCATACTTTGCTATATTCTCTGCAGGCTGAGGATATTACTCAGCAACCCAACGATCTCAGGAAGGGGTGTCTATTATCATTCAAAACGTGGTGTGCTTTTCTGATCCCCACACCCCCACTGCTCTTTTTCATGTTTCACTTATCTTTTATCTTGTGATTTTGGTCAGCAGAAGTCAATTGTCAATTGTATTGACAATGTCATTTTTCCGTACAGAAGTGCAATTTGTATAATTTTCCCAGAGCTCTTTTGGGGATGGAAATACAAACAAGAACCTTGAAGAACAGGCTGTCTAGCTTCTAACGGGCCTCTTTTTCTGTGAAGGTTGGCATGCCTATCCCTTACTTCATTTTGAAGCCAAGTTCCCCACTCTTTAATTTCGATTTTTTTTTATTTATCCGATGAGGAATGTTGGTGACTAGGAAGAGAGAAAACAAGAGCAAGGATTGAGTAACTGCAGGTATGACAATATTTGCAATTTTCGGTAATTGTTAAATATGCTAAAGTAAGAGAAGTGGAATTTGATTGGTTATCTTTTTCTTTAACTGAAATTTCCTGATTTTAGCCAAAAAACGGCCATCTTTTGTGTTGGTTGAAAGACTAGGTCTAATGGTGGTGTTAATGTTTTAAATGGCGACAACAGATCATTTTGTACTCTTTTCATAGCCTATTTTCTAAATTCCACATTATGTACTCAAGATCTCTATGTGCTTGCTATATGAAGATTACAATATAATTCGATTTTCAAGCTAATATATTCCACCTTTATGTATCTGTATCTCAATATCTGATTATGTAGATCCTCTTAACTATTTTTTGCGTGTATTTTTATTGATGTATATCTATCTCAGGTCTTTGTTTACGAGTGTAATGAAGTGCGTATATGAGTAGTGCATATTCACATCTTGATTTGCCATGTGTGGAAAAACATAACATTCACGACATTTTTTGATTCAAAATATCAAGGGCAATCTCTCTCTCTCTCTCTCTCTCTCTCTCTCTCTCTCTCTCTCTCTCTTTTTTTCTCTCTCTCTCTCTCTCGATACTGTGAGATCCGAAATGATTTGATCCCACGTATTTCGTTAGAGATGACAGAAACTTTTGGTCCTCTGTTTATTACTCAATGAATGTGCCCATTTATGTCGGACAAAGACAAAGATCCTTTTATAGTTTAGACGTAGCTAATTAGCTTTTAATCGGTGCTAATTACTTAAGATCTAGTATTTACATGTTCGTGTGGTTAGTTTACCACTTGGATCTACTCTTCTCAGTTCATGGTGAACCATTGGTTGGAGTCATGAGTGTGTCTTTGTAATATTGCTCTTAATAGGTATGCTTTGAAAAGGTGTCAATATCACTTTGATAATACATTATTTAGTGAGTATAAAAATTGCCGCAATGTTTTGCAAGAGTCCTATAAACCAAGCGACGTCAAAGGCCATGCTAATACAAATGCTCGATATCATATTCGGATGGATGGAAACATATGTATGTGATTCAATTCCCTTGTGAATCTTTGTTGCGCGATGGATTAGATGGATGGAAAGTATTTATATACGATAAGTAATTAACTGTGGTGATCCACGTCTCCTCCAATCTTGAGCCCTGAGATAACTTGGAGGATGGATCAAATCCGATGATTGAAGAAGTGTCATCCATTGATCATAATGGCCAAGTATGGCTTTGAGTGAAGCATTGTCGTGAAAGCAGGATGAATAATACATCTCTCGCTTTTGCTAAAGAAATTGAGTCTCTTGTGGGTGGCGCTGATATAAAAGGTACAGTTTGTACTTATATTTGGGGAGGTCATGCCAATATGAGTATTCACTTTGCTTCTGTCTCTTTACCTTTTCGCAAATTCTTGATATGTTCATCTATTTTGATATGTGATTCATGGGTTAAAACGCTCGAATCTATAGGGTTAGTAGTTGTTCTCGAGAAGAAATTTGTGGATCGTGAAGATTGTCCAAAGGTCGCAAGGTATGACCCAATACTAAAGTTGAGATCGTATACATTGAAGAAATATTTATTGTGCGAAACGGTCTCTCTGCACATACACTTAAATAGGGGAGTTCATTTATTTTTATCTTTATCTGCTGATAAACTTCACCTAAAAGTATCTAATTCTATTACTAATTTTATTTATATATGGCTTTTGCAAGTTTTACATTGCTGATTCTTTGATTTCATTATTGTGTTGTTGTCTTGTGAGCCATTGAAAATGACTTGATTTCGTGGTTGCTTGGTTGGCTTGTGAGCCATTTGATTTTGTGATTGTTTGATTGGCTTGTGAGACATTTGATTTCGTTGTTGCTTGGTTGTTTTTTGGTCTATTTGATTTCATTATTACTTGGTTTGTGAGCCATTTGATTTCATGGTTGTTTGATTGGCCTATGAGCCATTTGATTTCGTGATTGCTTGGTTGGCATGTGACCCATTTGATTTCGTGATTGCTTGGTTGGCTTGTGAGACATTTGATTTCGTTGATGCTTGGTTGTTCTTTGATCTATTTGATTTCGTTATTACTTGGTTGGTTTGTGAGCCATTTGATTTCGTGATTGCTTGGTTGGCCTATGAGCCATTTGATTTTTTCATTGCTTGGTTGGCCTGCGAACCGTTTGATTTCATTATTGCTTGATTCTCCTATGAGCCATTTGATTTCATTGTAGCTTTGTTGTTGTGTGAGCCATTTGATTTCGTGTTTTCTTGGTTGTTCTTTGAGCTATTTGATTTCATTATTGCTTGGTTGGTTTGTGAGCCATTTGATTGTTTGATTGGCCTATAAGCCGTCTGATTTCGTGGTTGCTTCGTTGGCATGTGAAACATTTGATTTCGTTATTGCTTGGTTTCGTGAACCATTCGATTTTGTTGTTGCTTGGTTGACGTATGAGCCGTTTGATTTCATTATTGCTTGATTGTCGTGTGAACCATTGAAAATGACTTGATTTCGTGATTGCTTGGTTGGCGTGTGAGCCGTTTTATTTCATAATTGTTTGGTTGCCTATGAGCCATTTGATTTCTCGATTGCTTGGTTGGCCTTTTATCCACTTTATTCCGTTATTGCTTGGGTGGCATGTGTCATTTTAATTTCTTTATTGTTTAGTTGGTATGTGAGCCATTTGATTTCGTTATTGTTTGGTTGGCCATTGCAAATTGTTTTTTTTTTTTGATAAGAAACAAAGATATTTTATTAGAATAAAAGATAGAACATGTTACAAAGGGACGAGGAGTCCCAAGAAAACAAAATAAAACCTAAGGTTAAAGGGCACGACTCCAGTCTCTAGCGATATCGATACAAAAAAAACTTTAAAGTCTTTGTGATTTGAGACCCACCAAGCGACCCTAAACTTAATCTTATACCACACATCCTCTAAAGGTTCCTCCTTATCTTGAAAATTCTTTTATTTCTTTCTATCCATAATGACTTAACATAACATGAACGATCACATTCTAAGTACTTTGTGCAAATTGTTAAAGCAAGTGTATATATTAATTAGACTAGAGTACTTTAAGGAACATGTTTGCATACTTTAGGGATAAAGTTAGAATATTATAAGGGATGTGTCCCTATCAATAGTTGTATAAATATGTAACTCTCACATGAATAAAAATATGTTCTCACACAATATTTCCTACATGGTATCGAGCCAGAGAGAGCATCACAAAACAAAATTAGGGTTTGAGTAAGTTTGAGAACTCTTCCAGTTAGGATTTGTGGGCACAAATTTTTTTTTTCCTCTTCCGACCGATTTGTCTCACCTCTACTCCAGCCAGCTGCGCCTTCCACCGGTCGACATTTTTCCCAGATTCTGGCCATCGTAGCCGGCGCGTGACACCCACACGCGCAGGACTTGTAGTTCGCGCTCACTCTCACGCGCCTACCTCGAGTCACACAGCCTCCACCACCGGCTGCGCCTCACGCCGTTGTATTAATTAGACTAGAGTACTTTAAGGAACATGTTTGCATACTTTAGGGATAAAGTTAGAATATTATAAGGGATGTGTCCCTATCAATAGTTGTATAAATATGTAACTCTCAGATGAATAAAAATATGTTCTCACACAATATTTCCTACACAAATGATTTGATCTATTTATTGGTTGGTTGGCTTGTGAGCCATTGGAAATGATTTTGTTATTGTTTGTGGTTGGCGTGTAATTATGTAGATGCTTTGATTGTATTTTGGGTGTATTTATTTTTATATATAACTATCTCGAGATCTTTGTTTACGAGCGTTATGAAGTGTATTGCATCTTGATTTGCCGTGTGGAAAAACGTAGCATTCCTTTCTTGATTCAAAATATCAAGGGCAATCTCGAGAGAGGATCATCTCTCTCTCTCTCTCTCTCTCTCTCTCTCTCTCTCTCTCTCTCTCTCTCACACACACACACACACACACACACAGACTACCCAGATCTTGAAATGATTTGATCCCACGTATTTCATTAGAGATAATGGGAAACTTTTGGTCCTTTGTTTATCACTCAATGAATGTGCCCATTTATGTCAACAAAGACAAAGATCCTTTTATAGTTTATACGTAGCTAATTAGCTTTTATCGGTGTTAATTAATTAGGATCTAGTATTTACATGTTCAAGTGGTTAGTGTACCACTTGGATCTACTCGTATGTAATTCATTGTGAACCATTGGTTGGAGTCATGAGAGTGTGCTATAATATTGCTCTTAATAGGTATGCTTTGAAAAGGTGTCAATATCACTTTGATAATACATTATTTAGTGAGTATAAAAATTGCTGCAATGTTTTGCAAGAGTCCTATAAACCAAGCGACGTCAAAGGCCATGCTAATACAAATGCTCAGTATCATATTCAGATGGATGGAAACATATGTATGTGATTCAATTCCCTTCTGAATCTTTGTTGCGCGTTGGATTAGATGGATGGAAAGTATTTATATACAGTAAGTAATTAATCTGTGGTGATCCAGGTCTCCTCCAATCTTGAGCCCACAGATAACTCGGAGGATGGGTCAAATCCAATGATTGAAGAAGTGTCATCCATTGATCATAATGGGCCAAGTATGGCTTTGAGTGAAGCATCGTCAGTGAAAAAGATAAATAATACATCTCTTGCTTTTGCTAAAGAAATTCACTCTCTTGTGGGTGGCGCTGATATAATATAAAAGGTACAGTTTGAACTTATATTTGGGGAGGTAATGCCAATATGAGTATTCACCTTCCTTCTGTCTCTTTTCTTTTTCGCAAATTCTTGATATGTTCGCCTATTTTGATATCAGATATCTTGGGTTATAACGCTCTAATCTATAGGTTTAGTAGCTATTCTCAAGAAGGCTGTGGATCTTGAAGATTGTCCAAAGGTCGCAAGGTATGACCCAATACTAAAGTTGAGATCTTATACTTTGAAGAAATATTTATTGTGCGAGACGGTCTCTCTGCACATATACTCAAACAGGGGAGTTCATTTATTTTTATCTTTATCTGCTGATAAACTTCACCTAAAAGTATCTAATTATGTTACTAATTTTATTTATATATGGCTTTTGCAAGTGGAAAAACATATGATTGATGGTTTTGGAATTTCATCTCATTTCTCCTTCGTATGAAGGTTGTGTCGAGAAGGGCATCCGGCGTAAAACTTTGCCACTTTGCTTTTTGTGTGAATTTGTAGTGTTAACTAATTTTAGACAATTAATTGACACTATAAACTTCACACCACCGACTCCCACATAGTGGGATAAGGTGCGATTGATGATGATGATGATGATGATGGCTTTTGCAAGTTTTACATTGCTAATTCTTTAAGAGGGATGGGCCTGGAAAGCATGAGTGTTGGACAAAGAATGTTTTACTTCTTCCTACCACTTTGTAAGGTTTGTATATCATCTATTTCATTAGTTCTAAGTTTCACTCTGCCACCGAGATAGAATCATATAATTTGTATGCGAGATGGGCATGAAGGAGGAAAGGATGAAGTTACTAACAAAACATGCATTTTGTCTCCGGAGCTTCTCTGGTCGGTTTGATATCTTTCGCATAAAGGAAGTCGGGTGGTGGTTAGGCAAACGAAAAAAAAATCGTTTTTTCACATTACTTAAATGGTTTAAGATTTGCATTGTATGTGACAATATTTTTAAATATCTCATTGGATTTCATTGTTCTTGTTTGCTTGTGTATCAGGTAAACTATGATTTAATTATTTCACTATTATATTGAAGAATGTATTATTTAAGGCAAGTTTTCATTTATGAACTTTCTTGATGCATGATATTTTGACATTAATGGTGCAAATAACTCACTTCACTTAAAAGTTTATGAAGCTTGTTGGCTTAAATTTAAGCCGCTTTTCACTTTTTTTTCTTTTTCACATTCCATTGAGGATTTCGCTTAAATGGTGCGGGGATTTGAGAATGATATTGTGTATGGTTTATTTGAGAATGATATTGTGTATGGTTTATTTGTTTTGCTCGCAACTTCTATATGTGCAAAGACATGTACTTTTGCGACTTCCATTTATCATTATATATGCGTGTATATTTGTTCTCTCTTTCTATTTAATATCTACAACATGTTATATATGTAAGCATGATGAAATTATGTTCCTTTTAAATAAGGATTAACTTGATGTTGCTCCTCGTATGATCTTAAGAGTGAAAGTGGATTTCATTCTTGTTGTTTGTGTGTCAAGCTTTCTTTTGCCGATTTGGTGTAATGTTTGTGGTTTATTTGGTGTTTCTTATAATGTATTAACGTGTCTTGGTTTGATTCTTGAGTGCTCTTGCTTTTTCTAATTAATTTTGGTTCCACAAGACTTCATGCAAATTAGGTCATTGTTGTTTTTTTTTTTTTTTTCGGGTTAAAAAGATTAAGAATCAAAAGCCCAACCCTCCTTATATATACGTGTTTTGGAAATTGTACGTTATGTCCTTTTTTTCCCAATCAGTAGGCTCTTGTGTTTTCTTCAAATGTGTGTTGGAAGGGAAAGGTGGTAATATCAACGAATATTGCAGAGATGTCCTTGACATTGGAGGTAAAAGCATAAAGGGGCACTTAAAGGATTCACAGGCTGTAAATTGACAGCTGATCTTATTTTTCACACATCTCAATTCTCATCTTATTTTTGCTTATGTATATTATGTATTGTTCCTATGATTTACATCTTTCTTTTATACTAGTTGCAGATTGTATGCTTTTATATGAAACGTTGTATCTCAAGTTGTGGCGTCATTTTTTTGTAGCCAAGAACAACTTACTGCTATGGCTACGTGTTGATAATAACTAGTGATGATAAATCCTTTTCTAGAAACAGGAAGTAACAAGGATAAAATTTCTCATTGATGGAGTGTTGCCGAGGGAAATGATAGATAGTCCTCTGTTAAGAAAGTATAGGTAGGTCTATGCTTCTCAAAGATTCCAAATGTAGTTCTTGCGAAAATTGAGTCCTTTCTGTAAAAATGTTGTGGACTTGGGAGCGAAAGAATGCTGCCTGATGCAAACTCAAGCAATCACCTTACTGTTAATGGTTTTTGATAAGGTATAGATAGATGGATAGACTTGTGTGGGCGGAAGATTACTGGTCTACTGTATACCCCCTTTCTTTTTTAACTTTTTTTCTTAATATCCTATGAGTCGTTTTTTAAACTGCTGCTTTTTTGGACACTTCTTCACTTATTTATATAAATGTTTCCCTAACCTCTTCTTTTGGCCATACAGTGTGATCATGATGGATGAAGCTCATGAACAGCCTCTTTCAATGGGCATTTTGTTAAGCCTTCTGAAAAAGGTACTATTTTGCATTTATTAGGTGGTGATTCTATTTCTCTAGATTATATTTATTGCTCTATTACCATTTTATCTCTTTATTAGAACTAATTATTGGCGAACTGATTCAATAGCAATTGGCTTGAGCTTCATCTTATCATCTCAGTTTGCTTTTGAAAAAGCAGACCAACATTTATCTCGGATTCTCTTCTTTTTTGTGTAGATCTCTGTTTTTTGCTTCCCCCTCACACGTTTACATCACAAATGTTTTCCTTGTTCCTTGATTATTATCTCATGCATTGCATAGTGACTTCTCGAATGAAGCTTTAAGAAGAAGTGTGGACTAAAAATCCGTCCGAAGTTAGATTCATCCCTTCCTAGATTGGATGTTAATAGTAAGCGCTTGTTTTCTATTGAAAGATAGGGAGACAATGATGACACTAGAGAGACTTTGATTATCTTTTACAAAGTCAATCTCAATCAACTCGTGATGAACCCATTAAGTTTAAGTTTGCGTTGGTCAAGTGCCGACCAAAGACACTCGTATGATCTCATTTGAACATGTCGAAGAATTTCAAGTTTCTTTCATATCTTCATATAATATAGTGGCATCAAACCTCTATATTATGATGTTATTCATTACGGGAGCAGGATATGTTTGATTTGTATAAGACGTCAAACTGTTTTTTACTCTTGCATGGGGCGGTTTGTTATCTTTAATAACTTGTGTCTCAGCCTTGCTTTTTTCCAAGTGCGTCACGAAGTGTCAATATCATTGCTAGCAAAACGTCTTTTTCTTTCGTGCTATTTCTTCCATGGGAACGAAAAATTGTAGTACTTGTACATGAAGGTGATATTTCCGTATCCTACATGAAAGAAGGCGGAGTTAGAGGAATTAATAGAAGAGGTTCAACTTTCAAGAGGCCACGAAGAATAAAATTAATGCATCGGCTATAAAGGTGCATCAATAATCTTTTCTTATGTTTGTACATTTGCATAACGACATTTGACATCCATCTAATTGCTACTTAATATCTGATGACATGTGGTAGAGTATTATATTCTTGTTATACAGACTTGATGAGTTTTCTATTATAATTGGGGTTCATATGCTATGCATAGGTTCCTTACAAGTAAAACTCTTTTCCAACAACCTAAAATATGTTTTTACCTGACTGTGAGTGTGTGTGGTTATGGATGTATATTTTGACAGTGTTTGCTATTATCTTTTCTTATTCTTGTGATGCATAGTAATAATTTGAAGTAATTGAGTTTAGACTACTATGTTCGCTTTCAATCTGTATTTTAACCTAGTCCACAAGGATTAAAAATGCATTTGTGGTTAAGTGAATCGAGTTTCATGATTCTTAAGATTCGAATTACCCATAAGCGATTGAAAACCATTCAAAATATTTTGATGAAGGCTTTTGGATTATCTTCTAGTTGCTCATTTGACATACAAATAAAAGTGCTATTACTCACAATATGATGATTTTGTCGCTTTTATCTTTCATCCTCATTGTTTCCTTCTTCTTGTAGATATGATTTGTCCAACAGTTCTACTTTTGTGATGTATGCTTTTTTCTTCTATTCTTACAACATTACACACTGCAAAACCTTGTATGTTTCCTCACATTCTATTTTGTCCTGCAAAACCTTGTATGTTTTCTCACATGCCTTACTTCCATAATCTTTTATGCACCATGGAACATGCAATAAGGTCCTTTTCTGCTTGTATATGTTCATAACTTATTTGTCGTACTAACCCTTAACATGCAAGGTCTCTTCACCTCCATAGATAAGCAGTCGACTCCCTATTATAAGGGCTAGATGAGTGTAGGTGTAGGTGCTCGGCGAGTAAAATCCTTGTTTCAAGCGGCTAAAAAGAAGTTGTTTAATTGGTTATAATTCATGGATGAACTTGCATGTTTCATTCAGTTTTAGGAAAGGGAACTTGAGAAATATATGAACATAAGTACATTATGCTCGAGTTTAATCCACCTATGTAGTTATCCAAGTCTTTAAAGTCATATTATTTTATACCATTCAAGTTTGATGTTGAGCTAGTTTCCAGGTTTTGGTCGCTATTAATTTCGACATCATTCATTAGAAGTTTCGAGTTTATGTTTCCTTTTATAGGTTATGAAATTTCAACAGATCAATAAAGCCGATTATATCTCCTATCATGCTTAACATGTAGACTTCTCATGTTTCTAACCCTTTCATCAATATTGATGCTCTAGAGGTTTTGGAGGTAAATATTTTATTTTTCTTTATCCTTTCAGAGTGTGGTTTTAGTGGAGTTTACTACGTTGTGAACATAAACCCAAAATGTTGAAAGTTGAAGCTATATTATGATGTCGAATACAACAGACGAATCATGATAAATGTGTGAGATGTCCGCAACTTTGTCTAGAATTGGTGTTTCCTTAATCAAGCCACTTGCTTTTGTTTGCCTCATTAGGTGGGCTTATGGATGTTATCGGTCTTTGGGAGGCTTCCTATAGCTTTCCTTCCTCAAGCTCAATGAGATGAGTGTTTTCTCTTTTGCTACTCTTTTGAACTCGTCCATAATTTTTGTCATTGATTTATGGTCATTTTAAGCTTTCACGTGTTAGCAATTCTTGAGCTTTTGTGATCATTCATCCTGGTGACAGGAAAAATCCATGTCGCAATCATCATAAATGTTTCTATGTATAGAGCGGTTATTTAAATTACTAAAATGTGCATTATTGTGTTCAAAATATTTCGTATGATGATTGCTTTGTCTGTTTGTTTGCTCTTCCGTGTTCTTCGATATCGAGTACATGCATTTTTGCATTTTTCGCTTTCGAGTGCCATATATACGTATATATATAGGGAAAAAGCCTTAACCCATCCAAACTATCTATTTTTCTACACTTTGTTATCTAAGCTTATTTTTACATTTTGCCATACTGATCACCTCCAGTCGGAGTATTCATCTAGATTTTATGATATGCAAGGCATGGCATGCCTCTTATTTGATCTAGTTGTGGCCAATTTTTCGTTGTTTAATGTGGGAAAAATATTAATCCAACTTCTTAGAATTAGGGACAACAATAGGAATTAGCCATATTAAGCAACTTGAAATTGACCAAATGTGCTCAAATAAGAGAGTCTTGAATGTGATAGAATATCAAAGCAAAATATTCCATCATTGGGGTGCTCAGTTGCGAAAAAACACTTATCATGTGTAATTCAAATGGTAACGTGTAAAAAATCGATACAATGCAATGTGCGAAATACGCTATAATCAAAGCTTCGGATTTGACCCCAAGCACAACATGCATTTGCTTGGGGCCCAATATATTAAGGGGCCCAAATTTTTTTTTAGTTCTTTAGATATATTAAAAATAAAAATAAAAATGGCCCAAGGCTTGGGGCTTGGTGCAAAGAACTAAAAAGGGCCCAATACCAAATCGGAAAGAACTAATTAAAAAAAAAACAATTTTTGTTAAAAAATCCGAGAAACCCTTATCTCTCTTATCCTCATTTCACGGTTTCAGTTTTCACCATTAGTACACATCTTCTAGTTTCTCCAAAAATTCGAGCTCTAAATCGGCAGGGCGGTAGTCGGCAAGACGGCGGAGCGGTCTACAACACGAAAGCTTGATGTGATCAACGGTTAGTTTCATAATTTTTATCCATCTTTTAATTCATATTAAGATAAAAAAATGGTGTGTTAATTTTTATTTTCGGAATAATCATAATCAAGTGAAACTTTAAAATTTATAATAAATGAATTAAATAGCTCATGTTAATATGTTATATTATTTGATTTGTAGAAGCCGATGGACGATGGTGTTGTCGTGTGTAAAAATGTAAAATGGTTTAAGGGATTATTTTGTCTTAGTTTAAACTTCATTTTCATAGAATAAATGTTAGATTGTTAGTTTTTGTCTTGGAGATTGATTTCCTTTTTAGTTTTTCTTGTCTTTCAAAAAATTACAAATGACAAATAGAAATTTTGATTAAAATTCAACAAACCCATTTGTGATAAAATTAGTTCGATCTTCCATAAATTATTTGTGCTTTGCCATTCAATAATTAATTAATTATATTTTTGTGTATATAAAAAGTACAAGATGTTTCCTAAATATAAGTCGGGTGCTCAAAAGAGGAAAAAGAAACAAAAGGAACTCAAGTAATTCGACATCAAACAGGGGATATAGATAAATATTTTAAAAGTAGACGTGAAGAAGAAAGGAGCGTAGAGGTGGAAGAGATAATTATTTTTAACCACCTCATCTTTACCCCTTTTACACTTCACAACCTATACTTTTATTTTTAACCTTTTGCATCCCGAACTACGAAAATAATTACTCTTTGCAACTTTTGGACCATTTTGCCCTAGGATTTTATTTTTTAATAACAATAGTTCTAGTTATCTCTTTAAACTCTAATTTTGTGATTGCTCCATAAGGATAAATATATTGCATTATACAATAATCAAAAAGTTTTCACTCCCGAATCAATTTGTTTTTCGGATTTTTAGAAATAAGAACCCGATTTTTTCGTAACTTGTTTTGTTCGTGGCATTGTTACACCTACTTAGATCGTCTCTATTCGAGGTTTTAAATGGATCATGTCGGGTTTCAAATTTATAAACTCAACAAGACATACTTATCAAGATCTTATTTCAAGTATTTATCCGTATACAAATTGGGTCTTTAGATCGAAAATGAAAATAGTCCATTACGACCATATCAGGCCCAACATGCTTCCGTAAAATTAATAAATCCCTTAAAATTCATACCTCTTTTGACCAACAAAGAGCAGGGTTAAGTGGTTCGCAACGCCACCAAATCGGAAAATTACGCCCAGATCGTTTGACGAACAGCTCCTCACCTGTTCAACCTCACCCTCGGGAAGATGATCGCAAGTTATCCGACTCCTTGTCAAACTCGCTCGGCCACGGCCTTGGTTCGTTTCCTACTCCAAAGGCGTAAAAGTAATTCTTCAAAGGATTGATCAATAGTACATCATGAACACATGTTGAACAAACGGCCTTTATTTTATTAAGAACTTAAAGAAAAATTTATTACATTAGTAATCTCCTTTTGGGAGGAGAATACTTGTTTAGCCTCTCATGTATGAGGCTTGCACTCGAAAAATACATAAAAACTTAAAAACTAAAAACACTCAAAATATTACAAATTTTTCTCGAGACTTTATTATAAGAAAACTAAGGAAAATGTTCGATGTCCTCGCCTTCCTTCAAATCCCGCAATTTATAGAGTAAGTCAGGACTTGAAATTCGGACTTCAAATCTTGTTGAGATGTAAGACGTCATTTGCTTATGTCATACTCTCGAATTATTGCTCGCCCGGTTGTCTTTCCTTCTTTTTCGCGTGACTCACCCATGTGATGGTTGTCGGGAATCTTTTAAAAGTTGGTCTGCGTGGTCCCCAGGAAAACGCGTCTTGTGAGTCGGGCCCTTGTCCTTTCGGTGTATGGTCTGTCGGTCGGGTTTGGGTCGGAAACCTTTCCCAAACTCGGGTTCATACTGTTCGGGGCATGCTTGTGATCCGGTCGATCCAACGGCCAACATGCGCCATGTTCTGAGAATTTCCGGTAAGTTTCTTTGCTCGGAATCTTGTTTTCCCAGGAAGAATTCTCCTTTTGGTCTCGAAGAGTTCCTCCGCAAATCTGTGGTTGATCCGGTCATCGAATTCAAAAGGAAAGATCCATTCGCGAATGCGGAAGAACTTAAATGGATATTTGACTTTGTCCATTTGATTAGACAAACCCAAAGACCCCATGCTCGAAATGCGGTAGAAGCTTCGTCTTCTTGAGAAAATGCTCCTAATTTGGTCCTTCTTCCAGGGTGAAGTTTTGCGCTTAATATATTTTAAAGCATTTCCATCCGGTCTTCTTAGCTTGATGAAATGAAAAGCTTCATTAAAGCCTTTCTTATTTGGTTCGGAGCCGCATTTGATAAAATACGGTTCAAAATATCACCTCGGCCAAGTGTGGATTATTGGCCCAGGTCTAAATCGCTTCCCCAATCCATTTTTGGTAATTTTGAAATTTCGGGAATCCTGGTGACACGGTATAGATTGAAGCTAAAGCTCCAAAAGTATACCATTCATGTACTTCATTTGGATGACTTCCTGGTTTCATCCAAACGGGATACTTGCTCGAGATATCAACCATTGTTTTCTACGGGTTAATACCTTGTCTTGTAACTAGTTTCTCCCATTCCCCGATATACCGCATAGGAGAAATCTTAATCTCGTCAGTTTGAACCTTAGATTTGCCTGTTTGTGGCCTAAGATTCAACTCTCCCTCTTTACCCCAGTCTTTGGGTTGACTTGAAGACTCGGGTTGTGACAGGAGCTTCAACATTCGTTACGATTTGTACACCCTCGGGGGATGCATCACCCTGCAACACTTGTGATTATGGTACTTGAATCCATAACCTCCGGGTTAGAGCCCCGTACTCTCTCGGCCCCTTTTTGCACCAGTAGGAGATGCGGCCTGGAAGAGAGGCCCTTGCGGCAGCTAAGAACAATTGTCCTTGAGCTTAGCGGCGGCATGCTCGTATTTGACTAGAAACAGTTTTCGGTCACTGTTGAAGTCGTCAAAGAATTTTCGCATTGAGACATAACGTCCCAAAATCTCGTTCTAGACTCTCCAGGTTTTCCCGAGATGTCTTACTCGTTTAAGGACCTCGTCGACAAGAACGCGTCCTTCCATCTCGTGTCAAGAAATCTGCAAGAATATTTTCATGAGATTTTATAATGACAATATCATAATCATAATATTGACATTCAGCTTGCTATCTAAATAATCGAGCCTTTTACGGTTTTGATTCAATTTTGTTTTTCGAGAAAAGCCTTGACACTTGAATTATCAATTTTTAAAGTAAACTTTTAGCAAGTAAAAATAGAGGCCATTTTTTAAAAGCCTTTTCGATCGCAAAGAATTCTTTTTCGTTAATGTGCCACCGAAGTTGCTTCACTAGGGGTGAATAAACCACCGCAGATATCTGCGCATGGCACTTCTTCGTTTGGTGTGACTTTCGTAAGAACCGCCGCCCACCAATCATCAGCGGCATCTGTATAAAGAACCAGTTCATCCTCGTCTTGGGAATCGCAAGTTTTGGAAGCTTTTACAAACTTCTTTAAGTTGCTTAATTCCTTTTGATGTTCATCTTCCCATTTGAATATCGCATCCTTTTTAAGCAATGGGCTAAACACCTTCCTGTAGTATGCTAGATTGTTAATGAACATTCCAGCAAAGTTAACAACTCCAAGAAAACTCTGAAGCTGCTTCTTGTCTTTCAGTGTATCTGGAAATCCCTGTATCTTTTCTACAATATGACTTTGTAGGATGATTCCAGATTCGTCGATCTCAATTCCTAGGAATTCAATCTGTCTTGTTGCAATCACTGCCTTCTTCTCCGAAAGCACTAATCCTTCTTTATGACAAACATCTGAAAATATTTCCAAATGTTTAAGATGCTCCTTCATGTTCTTTGATGCGATCAAAATGTCATCGATGTACACGAACATGAAACTGAAATAATCTTTGAAGAGATTATCCATCTTCCTTTGATATATCTGGGGTGCGTTAGCCAATCCCATAGGCATCACGTTCCAAATATAGTGTCCCTGTGGTGTAGAGAAAGCTGTAAACTTCTTACTTTCTTCCTCCATCTTAATCTGGTAGAATCCAGACTTGCAATCGAACTTTGAGAATATCTTGGCACCTTTGATACTGATTAACGGATGTTCTCTGGCTTGGGATATAGTATCCGTCGAACTCCAAAATGTTATTAATTCCTTGTAATTAATAACAAGTCTTTCGCTTTCCTCTTTTGATTTCTCCATGGTTTCGACTAAGAATCTGGGGCTCTTTGTATGGAGAAACTCTGGTGAAATTAACTTAAGGTCAAGATGTTCCTTAAGTATCTTCTCGCATATCCTCACGATCCTCCTGGTTCATAAGGATTGGTTTGAATCTTACGAACTCGTACTCCTTTCCGAGTTTAACCTTTAAGGAAGCTTTAAGCTCGTTCTTATCCCACCAAGGCAAAGGATCTTCATTGTAATTCCTTTGGATCTTCTTCTTGATATCCTCGAGTGATATTTGTTCCTCTATGGTTACATCACTCTGTGGATTCTCCATTAGACTCATCCATAATTCTCGCAATGGCTTCTACGGAGTGACTCGTTCTTCTCCTTGTACTACGAATGAATACAAGTTATTATCCCATATCTTGATCGATCCTTCCGGATGGAACCAAATTGTCTATAGGATAATAAAGCTTCACCAAATTTCCTTCGATCCGCCATTTTTGGATTGCGAAGTTTGGCTTCATCACCACGCTTGCTGCGAAAAGTAATAGGCATTTTTCGTAAAATGCTTCCCGCGATCTCACGGACAATGATCTTATGATCACATAAGGTTGTGAAAATAAGTCTTCTTGTCTCGTTTCTCTGTGTGAACCGCTTGAATGTTTGTAGGAAATTGTTTCCCAAAGCAAAACATGCACTTGTGTCATGGAAATAGATTGGTGGCGTTATCACTTTGTACCATGGTCTTTTGCTGCGCCTCCGATCATGATTTACGCTTGTTTAATTCCTGTTAAGGATAAGAATCCTTTTAGAGAAATCTCTTCCTGCAATAGTGGTAAATCTTCTCCAATTTCTTTAGGAAAAACATCGGCTTTGCGGTACATATTCCGGCACTGAATCAATATAGGCGGCGAAATACTCGGCCTTGTATTGACATATAACATTCCGATAGAAATGTATATGGAAAATGGACTAGTGGTCATCGATTCAGTATCTTTTATTAGCCACTTTGAACTCCATTCCGTCTTGTAATCTTTCCCAAGGTTTATGTTCCTCAAGAAATTCAATTCCCGGTATTAATTGTTGGGACCTTTCTGCAACTCTGTGATAGTAAGCTCAATTTCTCCTATCTTGAGGCTTCCTTGATACCTTCCAACGATTGGTTGTTGGAGATAATATAATACATCACAAGGAAAAATGTTATCCTTTTGAGTGATGTCGAATATTACTTCAACCTCTCGCCATCTTACGGACATTTCAGCTCTCTTTGTTTTAAAAACATCGGGATGCGGTACTGAATATTTGGTCTCCTTTCTTCCCAGCATTTGCTACTCACCATTACGTCTTTTTGGAAAGACATCCTTACTAAAGCTCAACTACGAGACTCAGGCTTTTGTTGAAGGCGGTTGATCTTGAATTATCATATCAATCTCCTTAATAGTTGGAGATTCAATGATTTCTCAGTAACACCACCCTGGCAAAGTCCTCAAAGATTCTTGGGACTTCAATAAATTCCTTTCTCAAGAATACTTGAATGATGGGTATTCGAGAGAGCATAGGAAATCTTGTATGTGATCGAGTAAGGCTGCATTTCTTCTTTCATCAAATCGACTCTTTTGAAATCTTGATGAAGGGTTAGGACTCTCTTGAAGTCTCGATCTCCCAAATTATATGCAATTCTTGGATAGACATTGAATGCTAATTTTCTGCATACAAATTTCTGTGACCGCTCCAAGGCATGAATCCTTGAGATGTGAGATTCGCTTGTCAAAAATAGCAAGATTGAGTGGCGAATCTATTCTTCTTTGAATGTTGCCTTAATAATGACCCTTATGGCTCCAATGTGAATCCATGAGAGTGTATTAGCAACTTCTCTTTTAACTCGCTTTTGATCTCTGTATTTCTCTAATAGGGACCAAGCGCATCTCGATCGGTTAGGTAAACTCCATCGGAATGGCAAGTTCTCCGGTTGTTACCCTGTGAATAATTTGGTGTTTTTTACGAAACCCAATCTTATCCAATGCTTTTTCCATAGCTCCAATTGTAAATCCATCATAGACTTGAAGCTTTGGATCTTCCTTCATGATTCTCATAAGAGTTTTATGAGAAACGTCGTGTGAGAGAGGAATCGACATATCCTCCCTAAGCGTGTCTGTGAAGAATTTCTTCTTCACTCACGATTACGAGTGAGTCACTTCCATCATCAGAATAGATCTCTTCTTCATAGATGCTTTCATCCGAGGGAATATCCTCAAATTGATACACCGTATTAAATCGATAATAGACAGCTTCTTCGATTTCTCGGTGTGGCCTCAACTGTCGACTCCTCGTTTTTGATTATGCGGGCAATCCGTTGAGATATGCCCTCTTGCTCGCATGTCCGGTAATTACTGATCTTTGAAACTTTCATTAGCTCTAGTGTGAGCACGCCTGAAAGTTCTTCTCCTGGATTTCTGTTTGGTACTTGCTTGATTAGAACCGATGATGAGGCTCTACTCTGCTTAGTCTTGGTCTTTGCCCGATTTATAACCGGGCTTTTGTTTTTAATTAAAACCTTCTAGGTCTCCATGAAGACCTCTTCTTTTGTTGTTGCTTTCTCGGCGGTATGGATGGCTTCTCTCCTTCTTCTTCTTGTGCCGCCTTGTTTGACCTCCCACAAGCTGTTGGGATATCATTATCCACGCAACATAGAAGGCTCGCTTTGTTAATTCCTCTTAATCTCTTGTAATTCTGTGCAGAGTCGCTTGATAGCACCATTCGGATAACTTGGCCTTTAGGAAAGACATTTTTCGGCCCACGATTTTCTCTTGACTCCACCCTTGTATTCCCACGATAAGCATTTCTCTCCGGGGACTTGGAATTTTGACAAAGAATAGTGTGCGACTTCTTTTCCTCAATCTTGGATTTCCACCGGTATTCGGTGAACAACTTGATATATTCGTCAATATGACAAATATCCGAAGAACTTCAAGGCTATAGAGGGCTTGTTTATATTTCTTTCTTTTTTCATCCTCTAATCCTTCAAAATAACTCGTGCCGATGAATTGGATTTTGAATAGTTTTGCCATACCATCGACAATTCCTTTAAGTGATTCCCCGATGTGACCGAACTTTTCGTACTAGCATCGGTCATATCCCTGCAATCTTCACCGATCCTTCAAAACTCATTTTAAGGAGTAAAATGAATGAATCTTTCGTAAGATCGAGGGTTCTGCTGAAATTCTCATAGTGAAGCCCATTCATCAATGAGAACTTCTCTGTTTTTAAAATGCAGGATGTCGATTTAACATCAACCCATACGGATGTATTGGGTCGAGGTGCGATCTTCCATAAGGCGTCGATAAACATTCGGCCTTCCGGTAGGTTATGCAGTTCGCAAGGGGTTTCGACCTCTGTCCCGAGAAAGTGGATCACTTCCACGTCGTGAAATCCCCGGCGTGTGGCATCCTCTCGTCCCGAGTTCCATGATGTGAACCCGTGCTTTCTTCGACGTTAGGATTAAGCGGTGGCGGTGGTGGAGGAATTGGTCTACCTTGTGGGTCATAGGTAACCAAAGGCGATTCTTCACTGCGTTCATCTTTAAATCTACAATACCTAATCCCGCGAAGGATTACGCCGGTCGTGTAGATCTTTAAGATTCATCTTTTCCATATCCATCTTTTTAATTTTTGATGGATTTTCCTTTGATTAGAGCAATGAGCTTCTCCTCATCTGTCATCTTTCGTATAACCGGTGGGTTTCCCTTTTTGGTGTAAATAAGTACCGAGTCCCAAAATCAATACGTTTCCTTCCTCCAGGATGAACTTGGCCTGTCCTCCAGGTTCTTGACTCGTTTCGAATATCATGTAGGAGTTCAAGAGTTTCCTTCGATATTTCACCATCGTCTCCATCCGGTTCGGATCGATGAACTTGTGTTGGTAGATGAATATGGCGGTTGCCATAATTACGCACCGTCTTCTGGATTTCTCTAAGGTCTTGGAGATCTTAGATTTGTTTGGAAGTATCTCGTTCCACTCGGTACTCCATCGGGAATCATTGTTCGATGGGAATTTTCATGAACCGTTTCTTGAAGGTTCATCAAATGAACATATAAGTGCAGTTAAGCATCGAAGCGCCTATAATATTCTGCTTTCGCATTTTGCATTGCCTTAAGGTTTCCCGTCGGCTCTGCTTGTTCCTTTTATTCATGTTGGTATTCCCAATATGAAACCTGGTCAAGGTGTTCTTGTGCATACATCGTCAATATTTGACGATATGTCCTGTAAGGGGTACATCTCGGACATCGGTCCGGATCCATAATCTCGGAGTAATTTCTCCTCACCAATTGTTAATTACATAAATATAATAAATTTAACTAAAAGTTCTTAATAAACCATGTGTCTACGATACCATTTTCGAGGATTGCAAGACCTTTGAGAGTATTCAAAGAAAATGCAATGAAATTTATCGTTCAGGTTGCAAAGTGTAACAACTTTAAAGTTTAGAGTGTAAACTACAAACCAACTTTCCTGAAACCAGGGGTAAAACCGGAATTTTATGCAAAGTGTAAAATTTTGTGAAGTTTAGGTTGCAATCAGTAACTTTTCAAAGTTCGGGTTGCAAAGTGTAAAAACCCGTATAGTTTGGGTTGATTAAAAACGTTATCCCGAGGTGGAAAATCAAATTGAGGAGGAACATCAAGATGAGGATGGAAATGCTAATGAAAATGACATTGCTAATGAAGTTCGTCAACAAAATGTAGAAGAACAAGTGGAGGGCGAAAGTTTGTTATCTACAGATTTGGAAGATCCCGGGAACTGGAAAAATATTGATCAAAAGATGATAGATTATCTAGTTGAAATGGGCCCAAAAAGAGTTGATGGTATAATATATCCCACCAATAAAAATGGTAGACATTTTGATTCATCACAATATATAAGAATATTACCAAATGGACAAAAAGATGACAGAAGATGGCTAGTTTATTCAACTTCTTTGGACCGAATCTTTTGTTTTTGTTGTAAGTTGTTCATAACCCAACCGGTGGTGAGTAAACTTGGACTTCTAGCTACAGATGAGTTTTGTGATTGGAGTAATATGTACACTCGTCTCAAGAGTCATGAAGGGAGTAAAGAACATATTCATTGTATGGCTAGTTGGAAGGAATTGGAAGATCGACTTGGACAGAGAAAAATAATAGACAGACTGATTAAATGGGTTTTCCCAAATGCTTATATTTCTTACAAGATTTTACTAACCATACCGGTTACGGTTGCATCGGCAGAAAGATCTTTCTCCAAGTTAAAACTGATTAAAACTTATCTACGATCAACTATGTCGCAAGACAGACTGAATGGATTGGCTATGTTATCAATTGAAAGGAAAATGGTTGATCAATTAGACTACACAAACTTGATTAATATTTTTGCCTCTAAAACCGCAAGACGTGTTGTATTTAGATGAAAGTAAGAAATTTTTTTCATATTTTGAACTAATGTTTTTCATATTCTCTGTATTTATAATTTCCTAAAAAGCTGATGGTTTTATTCTGTCTTGGTTGGTATTGTAGGGAAATGTTGCATTCTATGCCGCTGTTATGGTGAACTGCATTTATGAGGTACTTATTTATTGTTTTATAATATATGAATAATATGACATGCTTTGGTGATTTTGGTTTGTTGAAATATTGTTGCTTTACAGGCATATTAATATTAGCTTGTTAGTTGATATTGTTGTTGCCTTGTCGGCATATTAATATTAGGTTGTTAGTTGATACATCGTAGTTGCCTTGCCCGTATATTAATATTATTTTGTTAGTTGTACATTGTTGTTGTTCGTCGGCTTATTACTATTTTTAATTAGTCGCGTTGTTCCGCTAGAATAATTATTCAACCCTTGATTTAGAATAATATTTTAAGATAAAAAAATGTCATATTGAGGGCCCATTTTTAAAATCTCGCTTAGGGCCCCGTGAATCACAGTCCGGCCTTGGCTATAATTTTGATGGAAAAATATTTTCCCCAATATATATGTATACGTGTATATTTTTTTCAGTCTGTCTATTTTATAGCATAAACAGGTACTTATTGATTGAGTTTCATTTACGGGCAGTTGTGCTTATTTTTATCTTCTTGATACTTCTGGTTCATGGTTTTGTCCTTTTGGTGATATTTCTATTTCATGGTTATGAAACAGTGTTCTCCTTCTATTGATTGTATTCTTTAGTTAAGAATCGAAACTCGTTATTCAAGCCACTTGCTTTGGTTGTTAGAGTTGTCTTGTCTCATAGGTGGGATTATGGAATTTCAGTGTTGGGAGGCTTCACAATAGCTTTCCTGCGGACTCAGTGAGATGAGTGTTTATCTTTTGCTACTCGTTTGAAGTTTCGCCATTTTATTATCTAGTTTATGTCGTTGATTTGTGGTCATTTCAAGCTTTCATGCCCTATCACTTTTTGTGCTTATAAGAATGTTTCAAGCAATTCAAATATATGCCAATGAAGGTTTGGCGACACAAAGTATGATGACGACAAGCACTTTAAAGTCATTTTAAGGTGTGTTTAGTGGATTTGCTACAAAACTTTTTCACGTAGTGGGTACAATTTTCTCGTATTAAACGCCTTTGTATATCACATTGAATGTCAATTTTCAGTTGGGGTGGAAGTGTAAGATCTTGATTCGGGATATTTCTTTTAAGTTAATTTACATAGGATGTCATTCAGTATTCCATTTTACAGGCCCCTGCCAGTAAAAGTTGGTGCTTGTCGAGCTCTATCCGGCCTTCTACCGATGATCCACACGAATTATTCTATATCATGCTACAGATTTATTCTCATCTTTTATAGATCTTCTTAAAAATGTAAGTGAAACTTGATTTTTTTTCGCTAGACAATTCTCTTCAATATTGTTGATATTATGTGCTTACTACTTCTTGAAAGCAGTCTTCTGATGAAACTATGCAGAAGCAATGTGGAGGTTGGTTAGCACCTGTGGAGTACAATGCAAATTCAAGTTTGATGTTGAGCTAGTTTCCGTTTTGGTCATTCATTAGAAGCTGAGTTTGTGTTTTCCTTTTGTAGGTTATGAAATTTCAGCATCAATAAAGCCAGTTATATCTTCTATCATGCTTAGCATGTAGGCTTCTCATGTTTCTGACACATGAAATTTGGAGGTAAATATTTTATTTTTCTTTATCCTTTTCCGATTGTGGCTTTAGTAGAGTTTACTACGTTGTGAACATAAACCCAAAATGTTGAAAGTTGAAGCTATATTATGATATCGAATACAACAAAGACGAAACATGATAAATTGTGTGAGATGCCTGCAAGTTCTTGTCTATAAGCGATGTTTCCTTAATCAAGACACTTGGTTTTGTTTGCCTCATAGGTGGGCTTATGGATGTTATCAATGTTGTGAGGCTTCGTTGTAGCTTTCCTTCAGGCTTAATGAGATGAGTGTTTTCTCTTTTGCTACTCTTTTGAACTCGTCCATAATTTTTCTCATTGATTTATGGTCATTTTATGTGTTATCAATTCTTGAGCTTTTGTGATCATTCATCCTGGTGACAGGAAAAATCCATGTCGCAATCATCATAAATGTTTCTATGTATAGAGCGGTTATTTAAATTACTAAAATGTGCATTATTGTGTTCAAAATATTTCGTATGATGATTGCTTTGTCTGTTTGTTTGCTCTTTCCGTGTTGCTTCTGATATGCTGAGTACATGCATTTTTGCATTTTTTCGCTTTCGAGTGCCATATATACGTATATATATAGGGAAAAAGCCTTAACCCATCCAAACTATCTATTTTTCTACACTTTGTTATCTAAGCTTATTTTTACATTTTGCCATACTGGATCACCTCCAGTCGGAGTATTCATCTAGATTTTATGATATGCAAGGCATGGCATGCCTTTTATTTGATCTAGTTGTGGCCAATTTTCTGTTGTTTAATGTGGGCAAAATATTAATCCAACTTCTTAGAATTAGGGACAACAATAGGAATTAGCCATATTAAGCAACTTGAAATTGACCAAATGTGCTCAAATAAGAGAGTCTTGAATGTGATAGAATATCGCAAAATATTCCATCGTTGGGGTGCTTTCAGTTGCAAAAAAAACACATATCCCGTGTAATTGAAATGGTAACGTGTAAAATACTAATACAATGCAAAGTGCGAAATACGCTATAATTGTGATGGGAAAATATTTTCCCCAATATATATGTATACGTGTATATTTTTTTCAGTCTGTCTATTTTATAGCATAAATAAGTACTTATTGATTGAGTTTCATTTACGAGCAGTTATGCTTATTTTTAACTTCTTGATATACGGTTCATGGCTTTGTTCTTTTGGTTATATTTCTATTTCATGGTTTTGAAATAGTGTTCTCCTTCTATTGATTGTATTCTTCAGTTCAGAATCGAAACTCGTCATTCAAGCCACTTGCTTTGGTTGTTAGGGTTGCCTTGTCTCATAGGTGGGCTTATTGAATTTCAGTGCTGGGAGGTTTCACAGTAGCTTTCCTGCGGACTCAGTGAGACGAGTGTTTCTCTTTTGCTACTCTTTTGGAGTTTTGCCATTTTATTATCTAGTTTATGTCGTTGATTTGTGGTCATTTCACGCTTTCATGCCCTATCACTTCTTGTGCTTATAGGAATGTTTCAAGCAATTCAAATATATGCCAATGAAGGTTTGGCGACACAAAGTATGATGACGACAAGCACTTTAAAGTCATTTTAAGGTGCGTTTAGTGGATTTGCTACAAAACCTTTTCACGTAGTGGGTACAATTTTCTCGTATTAAACGCCTTTGTAAATCACATTGAATGTCAAATTTCTCTATATTAATCATGTTATTTGTATAGATGAACAACCAAGTAAAATAGCATTTTCCATATGTTGCTATTAAGACAGTTGGGGTGGAAGTGTAAGATCTTGCTTCGGGATATTTCTTTTAAGTTAATTTACATATGATGTCACTCAGTATTCCATTTTACAGCCCCCACTTCTACCAGATGCCACCACACAAATTATTCTATATCATGTTACAAATTTATTCTCATCTTTTATAGATCTTCTTAATAATGTAAGTGAAACTTTATTTTTTTTCGCTAGACAATTCTCTTCAATATTGTTGATATTATGTGCTTACTGCTTCTTGAAAGTAGGCTTCTGATGAAACTATGCAGAAACAACTGTGGAGGTTGGTTAGCACCTTTGGAGTACAATGCAAATTCAAGTTTGATGTTGAGCTAGTTTCCGTTTTGGTCGCCTATTATCATTCATCAGAAGCTGAGTTTGTGTTTTCCTTTTGTAGGTTATGAATTTCAGCATCAATAAAGCCGGTTATATCTCCTATCATATTTAACATGTAGGCTTCTCATGTTTCTGATCCTTATGAAATTTGGAGGTAAATATTTTATTTTTCTTTATCCTTTTCCGAGTGTGGTTTTAGTGGAGTTTACTACATTGTGAACATAAACCCAAAATGTTGAAAGTTGAAGTTATATTATGATATTGAATACAACAACACGAAACATGATAAATTGTGTGAGATGTGTGCAGCTTTGTCTAGAACTGATGTTTCCTTAATCAAGCCACTTGCTTTTGTTTGCCTCTATGAACTGATTGTATTTCTTTGTGTTGAACATGAAAGAAAATTACACATTATATAGCCAAAAGACTACCCTAATCTACCCATGAATTAAGGAAAAAAGAAAGAAGCATAAACCCCAAAGATAGGGCACTACCCTAAAGTTAAGGTAGGGCACTACCTAAAGTTAAGGCACTAACATATATTATAATATCTTAACACTCTCCCTCAAGATGGAGCATATACATCATATGCATCCATCTTGTCACATATATAAGTTATCTGAGGACCCCGTAGAGATTTAGTAAAGATATCAGCAAGTTGATCTCGAGAGTTGACAAAGGAGGCCTTGATGGCTCCAGAGAGAATCTTTTCTCTAAGGAAATGGCAATCGACTTCTATATGTTTCGTCCTCTCGTGAAAAATCGGATTGGAGGAGAGATGTAGAGCTGACTGATTATTACACACGAGCTCCATAGGACCAACATCACAGAAATGTAATTCTTGCAATAAATGCTTGAGCCACAAAAGCTCACATGTTGCATGAGCCATAGCCCGATACTCGGCCTCCGTACTTGATCGAGCAACAACTGTCTGTTTCTTGCTTTTCCATGAAATCATGTTTCCTCCTATGAATATACAATAACCAGAAGTAGATCTTCGATCATTCTCATCGCATCTGAATACCCAATGACATTAGTGTGGCCTCTATCAGTGAATACAAGTCCTTTCCCAGGTGACCCTTTAATGTACTTGACAATTCGAATAAGCGCATTCCAATGACTATCACAAGGAGAGTTGAGAAACCGACTTACTATACTTACAGGGGAAAGATATGTCCGGTCCGGTCATGGTGAGATAATTTAGCTTCCCAACTAGCATACGTATCTTCCTGGATCGGGATAGGGCTCCCAGGGTTAGGAAACAACTTTACATTAGGGTCCATTGGAATGGCAAATGGTTTTACAATCTGTAAGACCTGTTTCTTCTAGAATATCAAGAGCATATTTCCTTTGAGAGATAGCAACACGACTTTGATTGAGCTACTTCAATCCCAAGAAAATAACGAAGAGGACCTAGAGTCCTTAGTTTGAAAATTGTGAAATAAGTGTTGTTTTAATGCCTTGATACCTTCACAATCATCGCTCGTAATTACAATGTCATCAACATTGACCACAAGGTAGATATATTTCTTTGCCGAGGAGCATCGAAGAAGGCAGAATGATCTCCTTCACGGCGGATCATTCCAAATTGTTGAAGAACTTTCGTTGAATCGACCAAACCAAGCCCGGGTGATTGTTTCAAACCATATAAAGACTTTTGTAACTTGCATACCAAACCATACTCCCCCTGAGCAACAAACCCAGGAGACTGGTCCATATAAATCTCCTCTTCCAAGTCACCGTGCAAAAAGGCATTCTTGATATCTAACTGAAAGAGGGGCCAATGTTTCATGGCAGCCATAGCGAGGAATAAACGAACTGAGGACATCTTTGCAACCGGAGAAAAAGTATCACTGTAATCCTGACCATAGACTTGTGTATATCCCTTGGCTACCAGGCGAGCTTTTAAGCGATCGACTTGTCCATTAGCGCCGATCTTAACATTAAATACCCAACGACAACCAACAACAGATTTGCGGAGGAAGTGGAACAAGTGCCAAGTATTGTTGTAATCAAAGCCGACATTTCATCAATCATAGCTTTGTTTCCATCTTGGATGGGATAGTGCTTCGAAAACTGTCTTAGGAATAGAAATAGAAGAGAGTGTAGAAACGAAAGCACAATATGTGGGAGACAAACGATGGTACGATAGAAAATTGTAGATTCCTATAAGGGTTACGGGTAGAGCGTGTACCTTTGTGGATGGCGATAGGCAAGTCGGGTGAAACAGGTGGATCGGGTGCGGGAGAGAGACCTCGAACAGGATCTAAAGCTCGTGGCTCGGACCGTCTTTCATAAGTAATGCCAAATCGATTTATATGTGGAGGAGACTATGGTGAGGATGATGGAGTATCCGCCAATGCTAGGGAATCGAGGAAGGCTCGGAAGGTTGGTCGAAGAAACTCTAAGTAGGGTATAGGCAAAACCCGATCTAAGTCGTCGAAGGGATAGTAGTTCAAAGCAAAGTATGATATGTCCTCGAAGAAAGTAACATCGGCGGAAATGTAGAAACGGTTTGTAGGAGGAGAGTAGCGGTAGCCTTTCCGAGAATGGGAGTAACCAAGAAAAATACACTTGATAGCCGAAGCGAGACAATTTATCACGACTAGGAGATAGATCATGAACAAAACAAGTACAACCAAAAATACGAGGGGGAACAACATATAAAGGGGTTGTAGGGTGCAAAATAGAGTAGGGAAACGACCATTTATCACAGTGGATGGCATTCGATTTATCAAATAAGTGGCGGTCAGGATAGCATCACCCCAAAACTTTAAAGGTGCATTGGCATATATCAACAAGGTGTGAGCGGTGTCGACAATGTGTCATGTTTTCGTTCGCTACCCCATTTTGTTGATGTGTATGAGGACAACTAGATCGATGTATAATTCCGTTGGAACGTGTAAAAGAATTAAACGGTCGGAGAAATATTCTTTTGCATTATCACTACGCAAAGACACGAATCATTTTACCAAATTGAGTTTTAATTTTCGAGCAAAAAGATTCAAAAATACCAAACAACTCGAGAACGATCTTTCATTAGAAATACCCAAGTACAGGGAGAAATCATCAATAAAAGTGACATAATACCGATAACCTAAGATAGATGGAACACGACTTGGACCCCAAACATCGAATGTACAATATCAAAAGAGATGAAGCTCGTTATTAATACGATTAGAAAAAGAGACTCTAACATGTTTACCTAATTGACAAGACTCACAATTCAAAGATCGCAATTTGTGAAAGACCGGTACCATTGCTTTTAACTTAGGTAGACTCGGGTGACCCAAAGACGGCGATGAAGAAGATCGGGGGGATGCGATGAGCGACACATAGAGTGGAAATTGTTGGTTGAAGGTAGTATGCACCACGAGGTCGGATCCTACGCCAATCGTCCCGCCTGCACTGCGGGCTTTTATCAAAAAAGAATCAGAAGTGAAAGTTGTGGTGCAATTTAAGGAACGAGTTAATTTACTTATTGATATCAAATTAAAAGGACAATTAGGAACCAATAAGACTGAACTCAAAGAAATTGAGGAGTTGGTGAAACCCGCCCAACTCGATGCTTTGGATTTTAGACCCATCAACTTGATAACATAATGGGAAATTTGGTTTGTGATATTTCTGAGAAAATAGAGGAATTACCAGTCACATGATCAGAAGCACCAGAATTCAAAACCCATCCCATAGGTGTAGAGTGAGAGAGACAAACCGTAGAATTACCAGTGTGAGATAAAGTGGCTAAAGATGGTGACTGTTGGGTTGCCTTCAACCGTAAATATTCCTTATATTCGCTGGGAGATAAAGTATCATAATGTCTCATTCTTCTTTCAAAACAACGGGTCTAGTCGTTGAAAAATATTGTCTTGGCACGAACAGTGATCTGGCAAAGTAATATTTTTCTGGGCGCGACCAGTGATTCCGGGGCGTTAACATTGATTCTGACGTGAACAATGATTTTGGTGTGAACAAAGTGATTTCGGTGAAACAGTTCCGTGCGGAAAACTTGATGAGTTGTGAACAGTGATTTCAATGATAGTGAACAGTGCGGTGCGGTATGAACCCGATCAGGGGAAAAAAGAAAAAAATCTGAAACTAAAAAAATAATATTAATGTTTCTGGAAAAAAAAGGAACTAGGGTTTGTAAACCTTGCTCTATGATACCATATGAACTGATTGTATTTCTTTATGTTGAACATGAAAGAAAATTACACATTATATAGCCAAAAGACTACCCTAATCTACCCATGAATTAAGAAAAAAATAAAGAAACATAAACCCCAAAGATAGGGTACTACCCTAAAGTTAAGGTAGGGCACTACCTAAAGTTAAGGCACTAACATATATTATAAATCTTAACAGCCTCATAGGTGGGTTTATGGATGTTATCAGTGTTGGGAGGCTTCGTTGTAGCTTTCCTTCAGGCTTAATGAGATGAGTGTTTTCTCTTTTGCTACTCTTTTTGAACTCGTCCATAATTTTTCTCATTGATTTATGGTCATTTTAAGCTTTAATGTGTTAGCAATTCTTGAGCTTTTGTGATCATTCATCCTAGTGACACCAGAAAAATCCATGTCGCAATCATCATAAATGTTTCAATGTATAGAGTGGTTATTTAAATTACTAAAATGTGCATTATTGTGTTCAAAGTATTTCGTATGATGATTCCTTTGTGTGTTTGTTTGCTCTTCCGTGTTGCTTATGATATCTTTGAGTACATGCATTTTTGCATTTTTTTGCTTTCGAGTGTCATATATATGTGTATATACATATAGGGAAAAGCCTTAACCCATCCAATCTATCTCTTTTTCTACACTTTGTTATCTAAGCTTACTTTTTACATTTTGCCATACGGAGCACTTCCGAGTTGGAGTATTCGTCTAGATTCTATGATATGCAAGCACTACTACGAGAAAAGGCGATAACTTAGGTGTCTATTAGTAAACCAACCGGTGTTAAAGCCATTGGTGTTAAAAGTCGAACTTTTTACACGGTTTAAAACCGGTGTCTTTTTCTTCAACGACACCGGTTTTAAACCGGTGTCTATTAGTAAAAACAATCGGTGTTAAAGCCATTTTGGTGTTAAAAGTCGAACTTTTTGACACGGTTTAAAACCGTGTCTTTTCCTTCAACAACACGGTTTTAAACCGGTGTCTATTAGTAAAACAACCGGTGTTAAAGCCACTGGTGTTAAAAGCCTGAACTTTTTGACACTGGTTTTAAACCGGTGTCTTTTCTTTGAAAGACACCGCTTTTAAACCGGTTTCTTTGAGAAAAATTATCTCGCTTTCTAATGTTAAAAATTTATGTATTTGATGAACTCCAATTCTAGCAACCATCATAAGTGCACTACCAATTAAACATGAAATCCATTAATACTAAAGTCACCTCCAATAGCCAAAATCCAACAAAAAATACTAGTAATGAAGTTTTCTTTCGATAAAACAACTATAAATTCATAATCCGATTCCATATACCAACAAAAAGACTATATAATTCAATTAAAGACAACAAAATCCATATGATCAACATAGCTCATGTCATTCAAGCTTTAAAAAATGCTCAAACTTCTCCTACTCGGCCTTTAACCTTTGTTTCTCGTCACGAAGCTCATTCTTCTCACTACAAACATACATTTTGAGTAAGCAAAATGTACAAAGATACATATATCTTGAAATTAGATATTCATGCAAGTATAAATTAGAATTTTTGGCAGAAATTTGTACCTTGTGGAACTCCAAAGTGTCTCCTTTACTTTTCTAACCTCGACCATGTGCAAAGAAGGGCGACGACTGATATACATGAATTTAAGCACATAGCATGTGTTAGCTATCATGCAAATATATGAAAACTTCTAAATATTTGATTCGAAGCTGATTAATAATTTTAGAAATAATTACAAAAGAACCCCTGGGGTTTAGCTTAATTACAAGAAAACTCAATTATCTTTGAACATTATAAATGTTGCCTTGACATTTGTTTCTATTTCAAATCACCCCACAAGAAGGAAAGGTGTATTTGTTAAATATTTACAAACCTGAAGAGGCTATTTGTAATTTTGAAAGATAACTAGAGTTTTTTTTTGTAATTAAGCTAAACCCCAGGGTGTTTTTGTAATTAACCCACAATTTTATGATAGAATACCTTGGAATACATTGGAATAGATAAACAAAATTTGGGATTGTCTGCAGCATTCAAATAGAACATATAAGCAATGTCATTCAAGGAACATGTAATGAGCTAATGTTTGTCATGTTTGCTTTGCGAATATTACTAAAATAAAATATCCAGAACAGGGTAAGGAGGATAAGGAGGAAGACAAAAGAACAAAAACAAAACCAATGGAGATGCAATAACTCAGCACATTTTTGCCGACATTTGGGACATTAGATAATCCAGAAATCCATAAGTTTTGGTTCCTTATGTTCAGAAAACTTTCACTAATTTATGCAGGGGATCTTTGAGAGTTGCTTTGTCAATCTTGTGGAGCCTAGTTCACATTTGATGCATTATCATTACCCATTTTGTGCATAGTACAGGCCAATTCAAATTGTGCATAGTACAGGCCAATTCAAATTTCAAAGCATCCGAAGTCCAATCCCAATCAAAAACCCCACAAACACACATAAAAGCTGATTACAACTTCCAAAACTCATAACAAATGAAAAAAAAAAGCAGTTTTCAGAGATACAAAGAAAGTTAAAATAAGTAAAATACAGTACCATTCAAATAGAACATCAAATTTATTACACTAGATTCCATCTTGAACCAATAAGAATCACAGTCAATATCCCTTCAAGTTAAAGCATTTTAGATCTAAATGTTAAAGAACTTAAAACTACAAAAAGGAAAAAAAAGAGCTCTTAACATAAATGACCCTTTATCCAATTCAATAAAATAAATCTCGATTTTAAGCAAAAATTCAGATCTGAAGAACTTACATCAATCAAAAACCAAGATTTCTAGCATCAAAGTTCAGTCTCTATTGACTTCAAATCCAGAAACCCACTTCATAATCATTGATAAGCCAACCAAAATCACAAAGTAGTGCCAACAACTAACTTCAATAAAAAAAAACACAATCTTTATGAACCCGTCAAAGAAAACAATGTTCAATATTCAAAAAAACATATGGTTTTATATATATGCACGACCACAAAATATCAAAAAACAATGTTCACCAGTTGGACTTAATTGGTGAAAAATTCACAGATAAGGTAAAAGATGGTGCTTACTCAAAAATGACGGGACCCTTGTTAGTCCACTGAATGGACACCAATGAACTCCAAATGAGCGCAAAATCCATTCGAGAAAAAGTTAGTGTAAAATCGACCACCACGGGTTTGCAACTTATGCATAGGTACAATCGGCTAAAAATGTGAGATAGTTCATGGAAAATCAAGTAATTTGAATTATTCTATTAAACCGCATCACATATACCATTGAACTCCATTGCACGCAGAATTTACATCCATGTCATGAGCCTTTTCTTTCTTGAAGCAATTTGTATGTAGGTCCATCAACCTCACGGTAACTCACAGGATCACAAATACAAGTAAAACAGAGCATTAGATTGAAAAGACAAATCTTTCAATCCAATATACTAGTATATCTGTTGAGTTGCACTACACTTTTCAGAAAATCCTTTTTAATCCAAACAAAAACTAAACATACACAGAAATTTTCTATTGATGATGTTTTCCGGTAACTCGGAACATTCACCCAGTCGGTCTTTGCATATAACCCAAGATTAAAGGAAATTTATGCACACATGAAACTCATAGCTTATCCTCCTAAACTAGAAAAATTATCAAATCTAGGAATACTTACAGAGGTTAAGAAGAATCGGTGGCCTTGAAACCCCAAGCTATGATATCAAAGCAAACTTTGAAATGAACCTTCGACAAGCGCTTCCACAAAGATATGGTTTAACCCAAGTTATTACCATTTAAACCAATAATATAATCAACATCATGTTCTCAGTCACATAAGCCAAATAGTGCTTCCGATTCTCCATAAAAAACCCTTAATAACTCTTTTGTTCCTTATATCTTGAAGTTGAAACTCCTAACAACCAAAGCAACACTCCATTCCGCAATCACGTTTTGATTAACACAGACACGCGAAAAAAAAAAATAACGAGAGACAAATAATCGCATACTCAATCATATAATCATATTTCAATATACCGAACCCTTAACGAAAAAAAAAGACAATAACCCCAATTTACAATCAGTTCACGAAAAAAAAAAAAAAAACGGAAGAAAAATTGCACAATTGGAGAATAGTGAGGACATCTATACCCTTAGGAATCGCGAGAGGAAAATCGGTGGAGAGTTGCGAGAACACTTGATCCAAGGCTTGGAGGCATTGCACCATGAAGCCAGGAAGTGTAAAACTACCGGAGTACAATCGCCGACGGTGTTGTCGAGTTTCGCCGATTTCACCTCTTTCACCGTTCCTCACGGGCGCCACCATATTTATCCGGAAGGTTACGCACACCGCCATATTTTCTAGCAGAGATGACGAGCGGCGACGAGAAGAGGTTGAGGTTGGCGGAAGAGAAAGACGCGAGGTTGGCGACCGACGGAGCGGGGGAGGGTGAGAGGTGACGGGCGACGGGCGGGCGGAGGGGAGAGGAGAGGTGATGGAGGCGACGGCGGAAGGGTTTAAAGTTTTTTTCCGGTTTTTTCGCGAATGGTGCAAGCCTTCAACCTTCTTTTTTTGTTGTTTTGATGACTTTTTTTTTTTTTTTTGACAATTTTTTCATTTTTGGTATTGAAGTGTTTATTTAATATTTTTATGTTTTTAAATATTGAAAAAATATTTTTGGGGTAAGTTATGTTAATAAAATGTTCAAAAATATTAATTTGAAAATAAATTAATAAAAATAGTATTTTTACAAAAAATATAAAAACACTCACATTTTCGTATTTTTATTTTTAATAAATTTGATGATAAAATATAAGAATATGTAAAACAATTATGGTGGGCCCAACTAATTAGTAATTACTTAGGGGAATAAAGACACCGGTTTTATAAATAGGTGTCAAAAAATTTGGTGTCTAATCTAAATAAATTCATATAAATAGACACCGGTTTTGAAACCGATCGAAAACCGGTGTCTATTTTGGAAATTATTTTACAATAGACACCGGTTCTAGGAAACCGGTGTTGTTTATCAAACAACAACACTGATTTGACACCGGTTTCTTACAAAACCGGTGTTAAAAAGGAAAAGACACCGATAAAGTCATAAAACCGGTGTCTTTTTGGTGGTGTCTATTAGCTTGAGTTTTCTTGTAGTGAAGGCATGTCATGCATCTATAAATAGACATATATGTGCAACATTTTAGAGCATCCCAAATTGGGATCAAAGACATCCCGAGAGGGATCGAGAGGGCAATCCCCAAGAGGGATCAAGTGAGCATCACGGTGTAAAGCGATCGTGAGCGATCACATGAAAAGAGTAAAGCCGATAATTCCTTCAATTTATTTCTCAATGTCTCACATTTTCACACTTACACCCGTATACCCAACAATTTTGGTATCAGATCCATCATTTGGCTTGATAACTCCTCCAATTTAAAAAAATGGCTTCAGCCAACAATAGTGAAATTGCATTCACATTTATCGAACAAATTGTTCCTATCTTTGTTGAAGAACATTACTCAAATGAGAATGTTGGTCGTGTCCCATGAACTTTGGGATATCGTTGAAGAGAGAGTATGTCACATATACTCCGAAGGAGTAAGAAGCGCTAACAGAAGCAGCTAAAAAATAACATAAATAGAACAAGACCAAAGATGCAAGAGTTTTGTCCTTTATGCACCAAGGGATAGTTCGATCTATTCTTCCGCAAATTACGGGTGTAAAAATATCAAAAGATGCATTGAAGATTTAAAAAAAAAAAAAAGAGGATGAAAAAAAGGTTAGCTTCATTTATGGCGAGATTCACAACAAGGTGCAAGAATATGATATCGTGACAAGCACAAAGCAAGCTTAGTTGCAAAAGAATATTCTCAACAATTTAGAGTTGGAGCAACTTCAAGATTATGTAAGGATTGCAAATTAAGAGGGGATGTTAAATAATATGTAATTTGCAAGACATGTGGGGTGCTCTCACCTAACCCACTTGAGAAAGAATGGATGAGAATTAATCTCACCAAACTTAGCACTACAATATGTTTAGCCTTTGTATGTATTAGGTGAATTTCAAGTCTATAAATAGGCTTATATGTGCAACATTTTAGAGCATCCCAAATTGGGATCAAAGATATGGATCAAAAGAGGGCAATCCCCAAGACGGATCAAGTGAGCATCACGGTGTAAAGCAATCTGTGAGCGATCACATGAAAAGAGTAAAGCCAATAATTCCTTCAATTTATTTCTCAATGTCTCTCACATTTTCACACTTACACCCGTATACCCAACATTTTTTTAAGTTTGTCTATTTTCTAGCATAAATAAGTACTTATTGATTGAGTGTCATTTCTGACGATTGTGCTTATTTCTATCTTCTTGATACTTCTGGTTCATGGCCTTGTCTTTTTGGTGATATTTCTATTTCATGGTTTTGAAAGAGTGTTCTCCTTCTATTGATTGTATTCTTCAGTTCAGAATCGAAACTCATTATTCAAGCCACTTGCTTTGGTTGTTAGAGTTGCCTTGTCTCATAGGTGGGCTTATGGAGGTCTAGGTGAGATTAGTGTTTCTCTTTTGCTACTCTTTTGAAGTTTCGCCATTTTATTATTTAGTTTATGTCGTTGATTTGTGGTCATTTCACGCTTTCATGCCCTATCACTTCTTGTGCTTCTAGGAATGCTTCAAGCAATTCAAATATATGCCAAATGAAGGTTTGGCGACACAAAAGTATGATGACGACAAGCACTTTAAAGTCATTTTAATGTGTGTTTAGTGGATTTGCTACAAAGCTTTTTCACGTAGTGGGTACATTTTTCTCGTATTAAACGCCTTTGTAAATCACATTGAATGTCAATTTGTGTTTTGATGACAGTAAGATGTATCCATTTACATATTTGCACCGAGGAGTGTTGCCAATATATAATGTGAAACTTAAGCTCAAGGTTTTTGGTCTGTAGGAAATGATGGTTTGATACCAGAGTTTACCCGACCACTATTTTTGTTGTACCTCTAATTTGCAAGCTTGATTATGATTTCTATTGTTGTGCTTGTTGTGAATGGAATTTTGTGTTTCTACACAACTTGATTAATACTAGCTATCACCAAATGTAATCATCGCTAATTTTTCTTTGTGTTGTCTTTTTAAATTTTTACTTTAATGCGTGTTGGCGTTAATGCGTGTTGGCGATTAACGGGGGCTAACCTATTTGCTTTGGCTTCTTTGTCACAAAGAGATCCCTTGAAGCGAGAGATGAGTCCTTTATGTTTTTATAATCAAACAAATGAGCATCGTTTCTTGGTTTTTATTGTATGTAGACTATGTGTAAATATATTGTCTAATGTCTATTTTTCGCTCTTTTAGGTTTCTCGACCCATTGTTGGAGCTATGCTATAGCAAGTTTTAAGCGATGACATGGCAACAAGTGAGTTTGAGTATCCCCACAATTAGACTCCTCTTTTGAAACTTCTCCAATAGAATCCCCTTTTGAAGCCCCGATTTGTAGTCTCCTCAACATGAGCATCGGCAGAGCCAAAACAACTTCTTCTAGAAATAGAGATTTCTCTTCCACACATACATCGCAAGGACATAAAATCTATTCATATGAGGACTTTTATCAAACACTTGCTCTTCAAGAATTTTGGTTGGGGCACGGGAGGATCTTGAACAAGAAGAGCCAAAGATCAAAGATCCTCTCTGTTGAACTAACTTCCCACTTTTTTCAATCCACTGCATTCAAAGATCCTTCTTGGATTTACCAACATCAACCTTATCCACTTTAGAAGGCAACCTAACTTATTTAGGAGCATTACCATTAATATAACACATGATTTTTCATGCCCTAAGTGTTTGCAATCCACACAATACTTTGGTAAATTCTCATAAATCACCCTGCGTGTAATTATTTTTAATTTATGCCCAACAAAATTTTCTCCTTCCTTTCTTCAGTTAAATCTATTTCAACACAGAATCTAGCAAAACTTGCTCTACTTTGTGAAGCTGTTGCCTCATCAACTTGAAGAGGCCTTCCAATAATCTTAGAATCATCATCAAAGCAACTTTATCGTACAAATGAAGCGGGAGAGCAGGAAGTCTTACCCAAACCATAGCCAACGGAGATTCAGTCCTTGTGTTAAACCGAGGAGATCATGTACACACATCACACACTTAACAATTTGTGCAGAATACGGGCCGGGGCGTCTTGATACCGAGTACTTTGGATTAGTGCCGAGTCCACAAGCTCGATATCGATACAACGTGCGGTGGCGTGATGTTCGATATCCGTAACGCTAAATTAACTTCATTTATTACCTTGTTCATTTGTCTCTATAATATCTCATCAATTTTCCCGACTATGGTGATTCACTTAACTTTATTGTCGTAATGGGTATTAATTTGATTGAGATCTTGATCTTGTATCTTTCTAGGGTCGATGGAAGATATTCTTGTATTTCTTAGCAGTCAAGATGATATTGGTGTTGCAACTCTGTTTCTTACGGAAGATTCTCATATGAGAAAGCAAGGTAGTTTAAGATTCTCGTGGACCAAGGAAAAGAGCTTGTCGTTCTCTATGAGGTTTGTAATCACAAGATCGATATTTGGACATACAAGAGAGTAGACTTTCCATATATGTATCTTACGGATTTTTGTTGTAAGTTATTATCATTGTGGATATTATTAATTGTTTTTACGAATGTGTAAGGTGGAGGATTCAATTTGAAATTTTTCACGTTCAGGCGTGTTTAGATTTTATCATTTCATAGTTTCAATCAAGTTTCTATACATGATGAGGTATGGCGAAGTACGCCACATGAGTTCTTGGGTCAATTGAAGGAAGCAATGTGTTCTCTCTCTCTCTCTCTCTTATTTGTTTTCTTTGTTTCCTTGGTTTTCGACCCCATAATGTTTAATTACACTCGGCTTGTCTAGTTCTTGTTGTGTGTTCGATTTTCATGTTCAGTTCATCCGTTTATTAACGTTTTTATTAAGGAGTTGTACAAGTTTGTCAAATGAACTCCATCAAGTTAAGAGGTTGTTTGGCATTCAGTGTGTTGCTTCAAGAGTCTCGAAATAGATGAGTGTCAAACTAAGCGAAGAAGTTGGTTACACAATTTAATTTGAAGATTTACCATTACCGTGAGTATTTATGCTTCTTCTCATCTTATTTTTGGCTATGCATATTATGTGTTGTTCCTACGATGCCATCTTTCTTTTATACTAGTTGCAGATTGTGGTGTGAGAAACACTATATCTTAGGTTGTTGCATCATTTTTGCAACTTGGAACAAGCTCTTTGTGGTTGCGTATTGATAAGCACCAATGATGATAATTCTTTTCTAGAAACATGAACTAACAGAGATGAAATTTATCCTTTGGTGGAGTGTTGCCGAGAAATTAACGGTTGATCCTCTATTGAGCAAGGATAGATATGTCTATGCTTCTCAAAGATTTTATTTAGAGTTCTTGGGAATTTAATAACTTCCTTTAAAAATGTAGGTATGCGTGGGAGCCAAAGTATGCGAACAAGCACATTGTAAGTAGATGGTTGAGCACATTGTTTGTAATATTAGATAGCCATGTACTTATGAGTGAACTTGGTCGTGAGCCATTTGATTTCGTTATTGCTTAGTTGGTGCGTGAGCCATTTGATTTCGTTATTCTTGGTTGGCCGTGACCCATTTGATTTCGTGATTGCTTGGTTGGCTTGTGAGATATTTGCTTTCGTTGTTGCTTGGTTGTTCTTTGATCTATTTGATTTCGTTTTTAGTTGGTTGGTTTGTGAGCCATTTGATTTCGTGATTGTTTGGTTGATGCGTGACCCATTTGATTTCATGGTTGCTTGATAAGTGTGTGAAACATTTGATTCCGTTGTTGCTTGGTTGTTTCGTGAGCCATTTGATTTTTTTTCATTGCTTGGTTGGCCGTGAGCCGTTTGATTTCATTATTGCTTGATTGTCCTATGAGCCATTTGATCGTTTTGCTTGGTTGTTCTTTGAGCTATTTGATTACATTATTACTTGGTTGGTTTGTGAGCCATTTGATTTCGTGATAGTTTGATTGGCCAATGAGTCGTTTGATTTCATGGTTGCTTGGTTGGTGTGTGAAACATTTGATTTAGTTGTTGCTTGGTGGTGTGTGAGTCATTTGATTTTGTTATTGCTTGGTTGTTATGTGAGTCATTCGATTGGCCTATGAGCCGTTTGATTTCGTGGTTGCTTGGTTGGCGTGTGAAACATTTCCAAAGCTCATATGGAGTTTTATTCATTTTAGGACGAATATAAAGTCGATTAATGACATAGCAAGCGGTACTTACGGCTTCGGCCCAAAAATATTTTGGAAGTGAAAATTCATTGAGCATGGACCGACTCATCTCTTGTAGTGTCCGATTTTTCCTTTCGGCTACTCCGTTTTGTTGAGGTGTCCTTGGAGCCGAGAAATTGTGAGCATATCCTTGGGTTTCACAAAAGACTCTAAATTCACCATCAAATTCTCCACCTTGGTCGCTTCGAATAGACTTAATAGTGTCTTCATTTTCATTTTCAATGAGTCTACACAACTTAACAAAGTCATTAACGGCATCGCTTTTATTGGTAAGAAAAAGAGCTCAAGTATATCTAGAAAAATCATCAACAATAACGAAAGTGTAATGTTTTCCACTTAGACTAGCCGTACCAATATCCCCATACAAATCAAGGTGAAGCATTTGTAGGGGTTTGGTTGTAGAAATTTCATTTTTGGGCTTAAAACTACTTTTAACTAATTTGTTCTTTTGACAAGTGTCACATAAGCCAAGATTTTCAAAATTCAATTTGGGTAGTCCTTTCACATGTTGGTTTTTGTAAATATTTTTCAAATTCTTGTATCCAACATGTCCAAGTCGCCTATGCCATAAACTAGTTAAATCATTATTAGCGACTAAACAAGAAACATTTTGATTAACCAAATCACTTGTACAAATTTTGTAAAGATTTTCTTTTCTATTTGCTTCACAAATAATTTCACCATTTTTAAGTATAAGGCATTTTTCTTTATTAAAGGAAACATCATAATTTGAATCACAAAGTTGGCTAACACTTATCAAATTAAACTTAAGCCCTTCAACAAAAAGAACATTACTAAGAGAGAAAGAAGAGTTACCAATTTTTTCATTTCCAAGAATTTTTCCTTTGCCATTGCCGAACATGACCATACCCTCTTCTTGGAGCTTGATGTTGGTAAAAAGTTCTCTCCTCCCGGTCATATGGCGTGAACATCCGCTGTCCACGAGCCATTTTGAATCTTCCATTGTAGTTATAGCCCCTATTACCTACAAAAGAATTTCTTTAGGTACCCTATTATTTTGGGGTCCATGGGGGTTAGTCTTGAGACATTTGGGTCTCCAAACATGTCTAGAGCTATTTCTCAATTTCCAATTATTAGCATAATGTCCAACTTTGCCACAATAAAAACATGTAGGAGTATTAGAATTATTAGCACGTACAAAAATTGGGCCTTGGTTATTTTTCTTAAAAACACTTTGAAATGGTTTATAACCAAGTCCCAATTTGAAATGCTCGCCTCTTTGTGCATCTAAAATTTTTGTGACTTTATCCGTGCTTATGTTGAAACGATGCACATCATTTTTCAAGCATTCAATTTCTTTTGTGAGCGATTCCTTTTCGGTTTCAAGGGAATGAACTCTGGTGAGAGTAAGAGCATGAGCTTTGTCTAGAGGTTCATAAGAGGTAAATAATTTTTCTTTTTCAACCTTAAGCTCCTTATGCTCTTTTTTCAAATTTTTGTATTTAACAATTAAATTTTGAAACTCAATTTGCAATTCATCAAAATCACATTGCAAATCATCAACTATGGAGGAAGTAGAAGAACTAGAGCGTACCTCATTGTTTTCATCGTCTATGGCCATGAGACCGTGTTCGGTTTCTTCTTCCTCATCGGTTGTTTTGAGTAGTTCATCCCATATTTTGACCTCCGCATTTAGAGCCTCGAAAAAGGCTTTCTTTTCTTTTGCTCATCTTCATCGAGCTTTGGGCAATCGGCAATGAAGTGCTCGGGTTTTCCGCATTTAAAGCAAGCATTATCTCTTGGTTTTCTTGCTTTATTTTTATTCACAAATTTTGCAAATTTTCTAACAAGTGCGGCCGTCTCCTCATCTTCATCATCATTATCATAATATGCATTATTAGAAGAAACAAGACCTTTAGGAATAATTTGCATACCCGATTGATTTATGGATGGTTTGGAATTTTTCCTCTCCTTGAGATAAACTTCGTAGATGAGGAGGTTTCCAATGAGCTCGTCAAACTTGAGTGTCTCAAGGTTTTGTGCATCCGTGATTGCCGTTACTTTTTCGGACCATGAGCCGGGAAGAGCAATCAATACCTTAGTCACCTTGTCTTCTTCAGAGATGACTTTACCAAGGGCCACAAGAGGATTGACAATATTATCAAGCCTTTCCACCATATTGGAAATGTTTTCACCATCATGCATGTTAAAGTTTTCAAAGTCTTTAACAAGCATGGTCTTTCTTGCTTGCTTGACCTTCTTAGTCCCTTTATAAATTGTCTCCAATTTTTCCCAAACCTCATGTGCCGACCTTATGCCTCTTATGCGATTATACTCGGTAGTCGTAAGAGAACAATGCAATATATTTAAGGCTTTACCGTTTAGAGAGAAAGCCTTTTTGTCGTTTTCATCGAACTTCTTGAAAGGTTTAGGAGTCAAGGTGTCATCCTCCGATTTCTTGGTTGGTTGATCAACTCCTTCAATGACCACATTCCAAATATCGAACCCGCACCCTTGTAGAAAGCATTCCATACGGTCTTTCCAAAATGTGTAGTTGTTGGCGTCGAATAGTGGTGGCTTGTTGGTGGAGGCGCCGCTGGTGAGATGAGCATCATGTGTAGCCATGGATCTTTCCTCTTTACTCGGAACGAGCTAGCCAAAGAGTTTGGCTTTGATACCACTTGTAAGTCCAAGTGGCTATAATAATCTAGAGGGGGTGAATAGATTATTCCGGTTTTTCAGATTTTGCCCTCTTTTTGAAAGACTCAAGCAAAGATGAAATGCTTTAAGTCGGAAAGTAAATAGCACACGTCGATTTATAGTAGTTCAACCCACCTAGGGCCTAATCTACTACCACCCCAAAGATATCCAGGGATGGATTTCAAAAAGAAAAAAAGATTTTATTAATTTACCAAAAATTAATACAACACCTTGAGGATTACCACAACCCTCTTTCACCACCTTGAGGATTACCACACCCCTCTTACAACACCTTGAGGATTACCACAACCCTCTTACAACACCGTGAAGATTACCACAACCTTCAAACACCTATCACCTAGATCACCCAAGTGTATTCTTACCACAAGAATACTCACAAGGATGTCTTGTGTTGAATGATGACCAAAATCAAGATTACAACTCAATAATGATTGAAACAATATGAGTACAAGTGTAATCAAGAATATAAAGCATAGATCTCAAATTTGTGCAAGTGAAAGTGCTAAGGCTAGTACAACAAGATATATGAAAGTGTTTGCTTAATTGCTCTTTGCTTGTATAGATTGTTGTATCTATTTATAGGAGAGGACTTGACTTTCATTTCAGGACATTGGCTCCTCATTGGGGAGTGATTTCTGGAAAAGAAACCATTTAAAATGATCAATATAGCTGTTAGAAATCAATCCCACAAAATAGGGAAAAGTCATGCCTAAAAACGCAATGGATAGTTTCTTTGATAAAAAGGGGTTTGACCGGTCGCGTCACAGAGATAAGATTGAAATTGAATTCTGCGAATTTTTACACAGGGGACCCGGTCGGAGGGGGTGCGACCGGTCGCCCTTAGTATGTGACCGGTTGGAGGTGACGAAAATACGAAACAGAGAAGATCGAACCAAGAGGGTGCTCCTAGGTACCGGTCGCCCGGTGGGTCGACCAGTCGCCCTCTCTTTTTTCTTACGTCCCATTTTTCTGTTTCAAAACTCAACTCAGTGCGGGTTGCCCTATATGGAGGCGGCCGAGACTCTAAAAACAAATGTGTTGTCCAATTTTTATCGAAAATAAACTCCAAAAATACTCAGAAAAATAGTAAAAATATTTTATGACGATCGGAAGTGTTTAGACAACATTTAGGGACATTGTTTTGGTTTAAAAACACATTTTAACAAAATCGAACAAAATCATTGATAAAAACATTTATCTAACACATAATCTTCGACAAATGACTTCATTATTGAATCGCTTTGTCGTGCTCTTCGATGTCGAATCCGCTAATTGCTCCATAGTTTGGTAAAATTGTACACCAATTTCCAATGTAGCGAAATGCATTCCCACTCGTGGAATCTTTTCTTGTTCCACCTCTGGTATCCAATATTTTGTTGATCCCGGCGAGATTTTGAGCCGTTGTCCTACGTTTTTTTTACATCACAAAAGTTATTACACAATAATACAAAATAGATATATTATACATACAGTTATATAATTTCATTCATACACGTTTGTTACACAATAATACAAAATGCATTCCTCTGTTCTCAAAGATTTGTTAGAATACAATAATCAATCTGTATAAAATATACAGTTTTAACAGTCTATTTATGCACGTTTTGATTTATAAGTATACAAAGAACGTTTAGTTAATATTCAATTTTTTGGATCAAACTGATTAATTTATTATGATGACAATTTCTACCATACAATGAAATAAGCATGAGTAGATTCTTAATTGAACAAATTACGGACGAAAATATACAAGTGTTATATTATAAATATACAACGAATAAATGAATATATACATGTTGTAAATGCTAAATAAATAAGCAAACTAATTTGGTAACAAATGTTCTATCTGAGATAAAGGCGTAAGTATGCATATACATAATTCTATATACGCAAGGCTTATATTCTAAATAGGCAAACTATTTGTACTAAACATATAAACTATTAATTGAGATGCAATCTTCATACAAGTCGTTGATACAAAAAATATAAAACTATATATACAATGTTGACACACTAAATAGACAACATTTGTATACTAAACATACAAATCAACAATAATGAGATGTGCATATATTTCATTTAGTAATCAATTTGTTGATTGAGCGTATGAATATTGTAGCAAGTTTCTCGTTAGAAATTACGGAGGACATTTTTTGATTGCGTTGAAATCAATATTTTTGCCATTGTATAAATCTTTCCAATCAAGTGGATGATAACTCCTTGCAAATTGTTAGAAATCCGTCGCGTTTAATTTTTTGTGGATCAATTGGAGGCCGATTTTTGAGTGATATTGGTGATTACAGAGGTTTTGATAATGGCGATGCAATGTTTACGTTGAGAAGGAGATGTACATTTGATTGTATATGGTGAATTACGTGATTTATGGGGACGTGATCAATAACAAATCACATTCCTATAATGTATGAGGATGTTACCATGTCTGATTTTATGGATTCCAATTTTACCCCTTCTATTGTCTAGTTACTTTCGAAAACCTGTATAGATTGTAATGCATCTCGGACATTGATTTACTATTTGGATGGTTTAGATTTGGTCTTATGGACTAACCTAGGAGGATGGTCTCACATGATCTTATCCCTATATAATTGTTTAGAGAGAGAGAGATTGAATAGTAATATAGAGATAAGAATAGATTGAGAAATATAAATGATATGAATTTGATATTTAAATTTATAATTGAAATTATAACTTTAAATCTTTGATAGATAATTTTTTTTTATTTACCTTATATAAATATTATTATAAAACAAGGTAATAGATACTCATTCACGTTAATAGATATTTGCATAATAAAATAATAATATCAAAATAAAAATACACGTGCAACACACGTGCGGGTTACTAGTATTATATAATAACACATAAACAGTGCAATCACACCCAAAGAATTATAATTCGATCCCATCAATAAAACCAAGCGAACCCCAGTTATACCTAATAATTCTAAATGAAAAACAATTCTAAATGATTTTAAAATTTATTTAATCTCTTATGTCAAAAAAATTTATTTAATCTCGTCAAAAAAGCGAACAAGCCAATACTTGGAATATGGTCGATATTTTATTTTAGGGTTTAAAAGTCTCGATCCGTAACCCCAAAAGTACCCAACATTTATTTCAGCTGAGACAAACCTTCCCCACCCATGTCAATAGGTGTACTTGCTTAGTTCTCCGGATGATACGTGCATCGGAGCTGACGTAACGAGCTGCTGAAAATCTTAGGGGTTAGTTTTGATTAATGGGTTTGTGTGAGGGGATTTTTTTTTTTTTTTTGAGGGATTTGTGTGAGGATTTAAGTGGTACCCTCAACACTCATCTCCGCGAGCCTCAACTACCCTTCATCACATCTATCTGCATATAGCATTTGAAAAAACACGAAAGTTTATGAGATTGGATTCAGTTGTCTGGGAAGGCGATCTGCTGAAGCAATTCGTGAGAAGGCTGTGAGGTTAATTCGAGCCCTGTTTGACGGTTAAATTTCATTTGATTGCAAATTGTTAACCATCTTTCCATGTTGATGTAAAAAAATTCAGAACGCGTTAGTTTTCTAGATTGTTTTGCATCTTCTGGGAAATGTAAATTTCATATAGCCTTATGATTCTGCTGATACGGAAGTGATTGAGCGTTAACAGAATAGAATATACAATTTGAAACTTGAATTGTGACTACCTGGTAAAATGAAAAATTGTGGTACCCTTGGTTTGAAACACTCTTAAAAAGTATTGTCATTTTCTTTATTTCTTTTTGCATTTAAATATTATGTAGATATGATACTGTTTAACATGAACCTTATTCTACATGGAATCCTGGCAGGAAGGCATGTTCGATGAGACCCAACTTTAGAAAACACAAATTAGGATCTAGGGTACAACACAGATGCAGAAAGCCAGGACATAAAACCCTCATGGCTTAGCTACTGGGCCAATATGTTCCATTTCAATGTCCACTATCTAAGTTCTCTACAGTTCTGCAATGACCAACTATATAAGCCTTAAATGACATATAATTTTTGATGAGCAAACAAGTTATTGCATTTCAAGGAAATATATAAAGTTAATTTCCTGTCCTAGGAGTTTGAAGAAATAATGATCTGATCTTTATTTTTAATTATAGCTAGTAAATTTCAGCATACCCATGAATTAAATTAGGTGGCACGATAAGAAGCTACTTCAGGTGGCTCTAGGTTAAAGTGAAGTCTATAGTGGATGAACTCCACATAAGGTCCTTGAATTGCCATCTTTGGTCTTGTTGGTGTTCCATAGTTTTGTGTAGCCAATATTCTCATGCGAATGCATTCGTGCTGAAACTTTGCTTAATTTGAGTGTATGGCAAACTGCCCGAAGCTTATGTTCTGGAAACCACATTTGTTTTGAATTTTTTGGTTCTCTCAACAGATAAGACTTGAGGGACAATAGAATTCTATATGAACTAGTGTCGAACACTAATCAGTCCGGACTCAGGATTAAGAGAATCCATAATGAGCTTTTGATTGGATCAAACCCGTTAGGATGTATAATACAAAGGTTATGAGCTACATCAGGAACTCTTTTTTTTTTTTTTCGGGCACGAGGAATTATTGATATTCTTTTGAAGAAAAATTTTAAATACTAATTTCCGTAAATATATCAATAATGTATTGAGTATTGACAAATAAACCTTTTCATACTAATTCTTTTTCAAAATTATGTGGATTAAGATTTTATCATATATGTCCAATTACGATCATATTGTTTTGCTGTATTTGAATTCACCTATTTGTTTTGGGCAGATTCCATAAATTAGTCAGCATAATGTCGGCCAGAATGATGAAAAAGGTTCTGAAAGAACAAGAAGCAGCACTGCAACAACAGCAGCAGCTCAACAGCGAAGATGATTCCGGATCACCCCACTCTCTCCCCCCAACCCGAAATCATTTTGATCTTCTTGAGGATGAGGATGACAATAGCAGCAGTGAGACCTGCTACGACCACCACTCCGAACAGGTATGCTTATCCTCTTCTGTAATCCATGATAGTTCTTCCTATGATCAAATATGCAAAGATTTGTGACCTTCATGTTGTTATGACCTCCTTTTCTAATTTCTTATGGTACTCACAAGTAGTTATGTAATTGGTTGGGTTATGAATCCCAGAAATACTAATTAGTTTGGATGGTGAATTTATTCAGCAACATATATGGTGATTATTTCTTTAATTGAGGAACGGTTACAGCAGCAAAAGGAAATTTAAAGTGAAAAATATAAAAGCTGATAAACTTCCTTACAGTTTAACTAATATTTTTGAAAAGATAACAGAATCCCTGGGACCGAGGACACATTACTAGGATTTCAGCAAAATTCCCAAATCTCATGAAGAGGAATGACCTTTTCATTCATGCTTTAGGCAGCTCAAACTTTGACCAAGAGGTGCGAGTAATATAGAAAATGTGGAAGCCACTTCAAGTTGCTCAATTTAGGTTCTCATCTAATGACAAAGTATAAGTAAGTGTGTGATTTCAACCTACTTGACACAACTTTGATGAGCCCCTTCAAACAAAATGATTTTCTTGAAGATTACTCTAGCATCTTACCTGTCGATTAATTATAAAGTTCAAAGCAGCAGCCTATCTCGTTGTAATGCTCAATATGCCTTGTTGGTATACTAAATTTTCCTATCAACACATTAACTTTGGAGGATGAAAGATAGAAGTTTGGAATTGTAATCGTAGCTTGTGCTTGAGATAACATGCACTAGGACTTTGCCCCAGAGGTAATGATTAAACACCTACTTGGGCCCCTGAAAATTTTAGATGCAGTTCTAGTTTCTGAAAAAAAAAAAAAGAATACATTGTCATTTTTGATACTCTGTTTAGGTAACACTTATTCTATGGTGGAAATATCAATTTTCCCATCTCCATTATTCTTTGGAAATACTCTGGAAGCAATCTTTGGTGTATGTTTTTACACGTCATGTAATGCATATCACTTCATCTATATCAAGGATCTAGTAATTGATTAAATTATAAACACTTACGAGAAAACCATTCTGAATGCATGCTTTTTGGAGCGTCTGATTTTAATTAATGAGACGAGGGAAGGAGTAAATACAAAAAGAGAAGCATTAGAATCAAAAGGTTTATCATAAGTAGGGCCAAAACAGAATACATGGAATGTCACTTTAGTAAAAACAAAAGTAACAATAAGACAAAGGTGAAAATTGACGGGCATGAAGTAAGTGTAGCAAAGAGTTTTAAATATTTTAGGACCTATAATTTAAGATAACTGAGAAATTAATAAGGATGTTATACATAGGATCCAAGCCGGTTGGAATAAATGGAGGAGCGCATCTTCTATCCTTTGTGACCGTAAAATACCATTAAAATTAAAAGAATTTTTTTATAAAATGGTCATAAGGCCCGCAATGCTCTATGGAGCAAAGCATGTTGGCGACTAAATATGAATACGAACAAAAAATGAGGGTAGCGAGAGATGAGAATGTTAAGATGGATGTGCGGATACACTAGATTAGATAGAATAAGAAATGAACACATTTGAAACAAGGTGGGAGTAGACCAATAGATGAGAAAATTAGAGAAACGAGATTAAGATGGTTTAGACATGTTTATAGGAGACCTTTAGATGTACCCGTTCGAAGTGTAGAGGGCGGGAATCACTCACCGAAATCAAAAATGCACTGGCAGACCTAAAAAGATTTGGAAGGAAACTATTAAAAAAAGACATGTTATATCTTGATATAAATGAGAATATGGCTTTGCCGCTTTGGACCGTAAACGATGGCGTGATATGATCCATATAGCCGACCCCACATAGTGGGATTAAGGCTTAGTTTGTTATAGTATCCCTCTGTCTGTAGGATAGTGATATGGGAATATTAAGGAGGCTACTGATGCTGATCAGCCCTCTAAAAACCTGTTGTTATGGCTTGCATTTGGTTCTTAATGGCTATTTTCTGCTGCAGCCTTATTTGCTTCGGTTTCAAGTCTTTTAGTACAAGTAGCAAATAAAACTAAGACTATCCCCATACAATTTAGAGGCTAAAGACAGAGATATCAGTGTGCAATTTGAAATAGCTGGTAATAATTAGCCAAAGGGGAACATAAAGTCTCCTAACTAGTCATGTGGCCTTATTTTCATACATGTATTTTTCCATTGTAGACTGCATGACATAGACCTTCAATACACATTGGATACCAATTTCTGCTGCATACCTCTTAATTATTCATTTTGATGTAGATTCTTTCATTAAATACATACATGCAAAAACCAACCTACACTTTCCCCTATGGGGCACGTACCCCCATAACTTTTTCTGTCTCTCTCTCTCTCTCCTTTTTTTTTCCTTACTATTTTTATTTATACACTATTAATTTATGCACAAAGTGTTATGTATTATTAATTTTTTAATTGTTAGATGACACTATAACATTAGGTTAATAGTATGTCCAAAATTATAAATTAAAAATGTTACATAACATTATTAAGAAAAGTGTTAATAGTGTGTACACATTATTAGTGTTATACAGCAGTTTTAAACAAGTGTTATATGACATTATTAGTGTTACTTACCCAAAAAACATTATTGGTGTTATATAAATTTTCAAAAGTTATATATTAATTAGGTTAAAGAAAATAAAATGTGTCCCCATTAGTTATTTCCGATATAGCTTATAATTATATTAATTTTGTGCCTCCACGTAAAAAATTCATGGATCCATCCTTGCATGAGCATATCCTTTAGCATAAAAATTATGAAGGTTGGATATAAGCATTTCCAAGTGCACCCATTATGCAATGCAGATTCATGTCCTTATTATCATATGTCAATTGATAATGTATTTATATCGAGCAACTTTTTCACTACTTGAACTGGTATATTGAACTACTAAACCTTTTGCTTGTAATAGTCAAACTAGTTTCGTTAAAGTTTTTTTGAAAGAATGAGGGATGTTCATTTGAAATATGTTATCACGATGGGTCATTGTCACTAGGGAAAAAGGTAAAGCCGTTGAGACTTTAGATTGTGATACCGCTTGTGCGTTACCAGAACCTCGTCATCTTATTTTTGTGTCAATTGCTAGTATATTTGAATTGAGAATTTTTTTCACTATTTGAACTGGTGTATTGATACTCCTTTTTTTTCTTTTTAAAATTGTAATAGATAAATCAAATTTCCTTAAATCTTTGTTGATGGATCAGGATGTTCATTTGATTATGCTATTCATATCGGATGGTAATTGTCAGCAGGAAAAAGGTAAAATTGCTGTTGAGACTTCAAAATGTGCTATTGCTAGCAAGCATTCCTCCACGGAAAAAGATGCTGCTAAAACTGGTCCGATGCCAAATGTCAAATCAAAGAAAAAAAAGAATAAGAAGAAGATCGGAGAAGATTATTCTCCAATCACTGAAAACGATGCGAGATCTTCTAATCTGATGTTAGAAAGCTTGTCTCTGGGAGCTAGCTCTTCTGGTCATCAACTGATTGCCCCTAATCCTGCTAAATCTAAGTTGGTAAACATAGATAGTAATGACATAATGCTGAAGAAGCAGCAAAAATGCTCCGTCTTACAAGTTGATCCCAAATTTCTTAGTGCAGAAAATGAGCTGAGAAGGATATTCGGTCCTACAGTAGTAAAAACTTATGAAAAAAGTAATTTATCTGTAAATTCTAGGCTGGTACGTGGTGGTCGACGAGGGAGTCATAATCTCAAAAGGACTATCCTTGTTTCTCCATCGCAACATTGGCCACGTTGGGATGGATCTTTAACCATGGAACTTCTGGAGACTAGAGATGGTATCCACTATTTCAGGTAAGTTCCTTGGTGTGTATATCAATGTACTATATTAGGCATTTGAGAATTGTTGAATTTTCTTACCTAAAGATGTGTCAGAAATATTGACAATATACATATATATATATATAAACACAAATATATACAGAGTACATACATTCTATAAATTAAACATCATGGGAATAGTGTTAAGAAATAAGTGGAAGAAAAAAGGAAATTGTGGTATGGGATTTACTGACCCACATTACTTAATTCATGTGTCCTAAGTAGTCGCTAATTTTAGTTATAATACAAAATATTATATGTATACATATGATTTGCCAGTTGCCATTTCGATTATGATATCCTGTTCTAATACTGTTTAGTCTAGTGTCATCGCTGCCTGCCGAACCATTATAAGGGGACAATTTTTAAATCCTCACACTGTAATATGTAGTTGCAAAATGAAGTTCTTGTTTTTTAACCCTTGAGGTCTTTGTCGGGGAGACAAAAAAGGGAAAAAGTGGAGAATCAGTGGAAGAGGGGGAGTGGCCCTAAAGAAGGGGCAATTAGGGTATTGTGCAGGGTCAGATATAGAATCTAAAACATGATTGTTTGTTACGTTGTACATGAACAGTGACACAATATAACCCACTGATAACTTGTAGTAGTTAACCAATAAAATATCAATCAGTGGTGTTGTAATGTAGGAAAACAAAAGTATGATATTTGATGTATAATTATAAAACATGATTTATATGGCATAAAACATAAAATTATCATTAAAATATGAATTAGTTAGATCAGCAATATTTCGTAGCGTAGATTATCTATTAACCAAACTTATCATATTTACACATAATTTTATTTAGTTTCTGTCGGACACAACTAATAGGTACGCCAAATGTGTGTTGCATGTGTGTCCCCTACTCGTTACCTTTATCCATATTAAAGTTGACATGTACTTGTGGAGAGGAATGTATGTGATTGGTGAAGATTTTAAGGGATAAAATAAACTGTTTTCTTCATTACTTCAAAGCATAGAGTACAAGAAATATATAGAGAAAAGTGAGATCAGGAATTAAGCTCAGCATCCCTAAGAATCAGAAATAGAATCCCTCAGAATCACTTAGAATCAGGAACATAAAAGGAAACCTGACTACCTCTCTTTAAAACGAATATTACATCCAGATTTTATTGATTATCCTCCTCACTTTATTACTTATCTAAATCTAATTTATTTCACAATTGGCATAAGTATCCAAGTGTCGGACACAAATAGAACTTGATTTTAAAAGTATTTTGCATCATGGATAGCTTGTGAGTGGGCTGGATGGGCGTCAGGTTTTAAAAACTGGACTAGTTACATTGCAAACATGTTAAATAGCCATAAAACTCCACAAGTGGGCTGGATGGCCACTATTTTTATTGTTTTGTGGGACACTGGTACTGCATAGGTTAAATACAGGTGGGTTTGATAAGCAAGAGTTTGTTACAGATTGCGTGCTTCATTTAGGTCATGATATTTGCGCAAGACCCACAAGCTCTATGAGTATGTCTACTAAAAGCCCGTCACTCTGTCATGACCTAAATGGCTAAACCTGGTTGCAGGGTTGTGCTAAATTTACATATGCTTACCAGTTGGAAACTCAGGAATCAGCTCAGGACACAATGTTAGTTTGATGATAAGTACTGCAAAAGTATAAGAAATATCTGGAGTTTTCTAATATGGTTGAAAACCTATGTTCTAAGTAACTGGGAGGATCAGTGGCATGGGGATGTTTCTTTTCAGAAAGGTTTCCTTCTCTATATCAAATTTCTCAACTCCATCAAAAACCTATCGCTTCATTTGTTCAGTTGTCTTCTTCAAATGATCAATCATTTACATGGAATTTCCATTTCGGCATAATTTGAGGGATTCAGAAATCACTGATATGATCACATTATTGGGATTGATTGAGGATGTGAATTTGGTTGAGGGAGCAGATGATGTAAGGAGGTGGAATCGAGATTCTTCGGGTACTTTTTCATGTAAATCTTTCTATAACTGTTTTTTTTTTTCCATATTCCACTTTCACCACTTTTCCTCATTTTGAAGTAATCTGGAAAGTGCCGATTCCTACAAAAGTTCAATTGTTCTCATGGTTGGTGATTATGGGTAAGTTACCTACTTGTGACATAGTACATAAAAGAAATCCGCATATTCTTCTACATCCAAATTGGTGTGTACTGTGCTATGTGAGGAAATTATGGTCCAAGACTTTAACTGAGTTTCGGTTCTGTTTGGGTGACTCCTCGGTTGGCTTCGGATCTTTTTATGATGGATTTGCTGGTACTTGGGAAGCAAAGGAGAGATTTTATGGAGAATAATCGTATTGTATGTTGGTCTGTTTGGTTGGAAAGAAACAATAGAATTTTCAACGACAGTGAAGAGTCAGTATTAGAAGGATTAAGGTTAGGGTAGCTTCATGGATAATAGGGCATAAAGAATTTAATCATTTGTTCATTTCAGACTTGATTAGAGATTGGAAGTTAGCATTATGAAGTGTTGGTTCAGATTTGAGACACCTCGGGTGGATTCCTTATCCACTTATTGTAACTTTTTGTAATTTTTTTTTGTTGGCAGCAACACATATAAACATGAACGATGATTGTTAGCAATCCAGTGGGTGCCTTCTATGTCTGATATCTTATAGATTGTTAGAGGCTAACAACTCTTAATATAAACCTTGTGCCAATTTGGGTTAGGCTATTCTGAGTTCACACTTAAGAATACATGCATGTAACTTCTTTTGCAGTCATGTGAATCAATGGACTGCCACGTGTGGAGTTCTATGTGAAACTGATATGATTCCTTCCATTAGTGTTTATTTTACTGGCTGCTGATTCATGCTATGAAATGTGCATTTTAATTTATCTAGACCTTTGGTTCTTGAGAATTATGCATGCATTAATTATTTTGCTGCTTCTTTTTATATGATTTTAGATATGTACATTCATCATCATATGCGCAAGCTCAAAGAGCTTTTGAAGCTGCCAAGGCAATTCATGATCTAAATGGTATTGGAAGCATTCTGTTGAACCATCCTTATCATATAGACTCACTGATAACATTGGCTGATTACTTCAAATTCACGGGTGAACACCAAATGTCGGCTGATGCTACTGCGAAGTGTCTGTATGCTATGGAATGTGCATGGCATCCACTGTTTACTCCATGGAAGAACTGCCAATTAAAGTATGTCCATGATACTAACAAGCCATTCTTCTCATCAGTTTTTACTCACATGAAAAATATGGACCGGCGTGGTTGCCACAGATCTGCACTTGAGATTTGTAAGCTCTTGCTTTCTTTAGACTCAGATGATCCAATGGGAGCTATGCTCTGTATTGACTACTACTCTTTGAGAGCTGAGGAGTATGCTTGGTTAGAACGGTTTGCAGAAGAATATAAATGTGACAATTCCCTGTGGCTATTTCCTAATTTTTCTTTTTCTCTTGCGGTTTGCCGGTTTTACCTTGAACGCGATGAACATGCAAATAATAGACAAATGGATATTGGAAAAGCTGGTTCATTTGATCTGATGAATCAGGCTTTGATGCTTCATCCTTCAGTATTGAAGAAACTGGTGGTGAAGGTACCTCTAAAAGATCGGAAATGGACCACTCTACTCAAGCACAGTTTCTTTGGATCTGAGCAAACAGGAAGTCTATCTCTGGATCACCTTATTGCAATATATGTTGAGAGGAGTTACTTATTATGGAGGCTCCCTGAACTGCAGAACTTTTTGTATGACTCGGCACTTTTGGTCATTGAGATGCTGGGAAAGCAAGGATGTGACGTGAAGGACTGGGCTTGTGTGAGGAAAGAGGCTTTTTCATCAGAGAAAAATGAGTGAGCATGTTGCTTCCTAGTTCTCCAATCCTTTCTGCATGCTACACTTTGTATTTGCTAATTTTCTTCTCCTCCGCTTTGCTAGGTACTCCCATTTGTTGGTATCGGAGTTCTCTGATTCCGTGCCAACAATGCCACCAGATAACTTGCAAGACTTTATAGTTGACCAGAGAGGTGGGGTTGAGCACCGTGAACAGTTCCCTGACATTCCTGAAAACCATATGATCCGTGATGTTTCTAACCGAAATGCACTTGCTGTTCTATTTGAGTCTATGTTACCATGGGTAAATTATGGAACTGGAGAGGGTGAGCATATTCAGAATGATCTCCCCGAGCAAGCCGATGAAGATTAGACTGAGCTTAGGTAGCAATCCAACCTTTTCATGGTTGAAAATTAAATAAAAGGTTTTTATTAGGGAATCCCAGTTTTATATTTGAATCAGAGGTTTGTGTGACTATGAAATTCTCTAAGGTTGCATTTGGATGAGAGGATTTGGATTTGGGGAAAGGATTTAGGAAAGGATTTCAAATGACTCAAAATAGAAAGGATTTGAAATCCTTCAAAATGACTCTAAAAATAGCTTCCAAGGATTTGAAATCCATCATAGAATGATTCCATCCAAACATCCTCAATGGATTTATTATTATGGATTTGAAATCCATATCTCAAATCCTTCTATCCAAATGAAGCCTAAAAGGTTTTGAAGAGCTCATTGGGTTTTGAGTTCTGCTAGAATTTTTATTAGGTTTTAAAATCTTATCAAATAGAAATAAAAGGGGAGAAAGGGTATTCAGAATTTATTTTTTATGGGTGTCTTTGTTCTGGTGCTCACTCAATCTTTTCTATGATGGACAAATAGGAGACAGGTTTGTTTGGAGATCATTTCAAGAGCTATGGCATCAAAATCGCAAAATTGCCCGAATCGTTCAATGCAGTTTAGGTTGTTGCGCAATGCAATTATGGGTTAGTAAATAGATGTGTTGCTTTTGGAAAAAAAAAATCATAAAATCACCGCAAAAGATTCTGATAATCGGACATTGTAACGCCTTTTTTTGTGCTTTCACATATTTATTTCAAGTTTCACATTATCAATAGTATTTGAGTTATTCAAGTCATAATTGGCCATTGCAATTTGATGTTTTTGTGATGGATTGCTATTCTTTTATTTTTTTTGGGAGAGAATTGGATTACTATTCTTATTTGTACTTATTCTCGTTAGTATTTATATTGTTATTTGATTGTCAAATAAGTAATTACTATTCTATTTAATATGTAAAGTTCAAAAAATTAGCTGTAATTCAGAGAGAAGGTCAAGCGTATTTTTGTGAAATTATACGTGTGACTACATATACATGCATATATATATATATATATATATATATATATGAAATAATGGGATAATTTGTGAAATGTTGCTCTGCTATAGTAATTTGGTCCGATTAGAAAGTTTTGGGGCAAAATAATACTAAATATAACTATTAGTAGAAAAAAATGGTAGTACAACATACTAACTTATTGAATACTGAAATTCAATGTCCACTAATATTTTTGTGAAGAGTAAAATTTGTTAATTATCATTTTCAAACATAATTGCAATTATGTACGTACCTTGAGCGTATATTCAAATTTACTTTACTATTTACTTAATAAAAGAAATAATTATAGACTACCATAGTTGCAATCAAACTTACGATGAAAAGTTGAAAGCCCAATGTTGAAAGATAAAACTTCAAAATGCGTAGAATGATTCCAATAGAAATATCATGATTTCATTTTCTTGTCCAAAACAAAAAGATAATTATCGATCACTTTGTGCTAGTGAATAATGCTTTTGACCTAATTTTATTTTATTTTTCACCTTTTCTTTTTTGGCAAAAATACGAAAAAGAAAAAAATTATGCATTCTACCCAAAATGTGTGTTTTGAGTTTGAACATTGACTCAAACCTGTTTGAACTTTTTCCATCCTCAAGTGGAAGTTGGAAATAAAACCAGGCAGCGTGGTTGACGAATGACGATCCATTTTCGAGTTTCGACTAGTGCGGTACAACTATTCTCGGCAGTTTACTGATCTTCCTTCATCCCTTGTGCTATCAGGTCGTATGCCCAACGCCGGGCGAAAATACATCAATCCACCGTCCTCTTGCCGATCACTCTCATTTCTTCTATTAGGTGTGTACCTTCTTCATCCTTCCCGGCTGCTTTCCTTTATGTTTCATTTCAATACATAAGAGAGGAAATGATTTTTAGTGTTATACGTCAATTTTTATTTTTATTTTCTTTTTTTAAGATTCGGGTTCTTTCTATATACCGTTTATTTTTTCGTAACATTGATGTTGTGTTCTTACAAAATTATAGGAAATTCAAAATCAAAATCGGAAACTGTATCAAATGATTAGGAGTTTATAAATTCCTGGTAGCAGCACAATCTATTTCTCCATATAGTGTGTAAAACCTTTAGCAATCAATTTCACATTATTTTTATGCTCCCATCAAGCTTGGATTTCTTCTCAGAAACTTGTTTTCACCTAATTGTTTAATCACAAAACATTTAAATAATATTTTATGATGTATATTTATCATAGCTTCTTTCCAAAAAATGTGCATTTGAAGATGTCATAGCTTCTCAATAGATGGAAAGCCCGTGATTGGCCCTAATTTTGGCAGAGAGGACTGTAGGAGAAAATGCGAGGAGTTAGGCTCTGTGACTTTTGTTGGTAGTTGAAAATTATGTGAGATTTATTTACCTAGGTTGAGACAAGACTTAATGGACGTCCCACAATGTTAGGGGGATATATTCTATATATGGTTGGGACGTTTCTTATGTCCTCCTAGGTTCTACAAGTGATGCCCTCTATGTTTCTTGGTCTATTGACGAACACAGAAGAGATTGGAAGTTATGCTTGTAGGCTTTCATATTAGCTCGTTCTTTGAACTATATTAAACTGGTTCGCGCTGAAAGAAAAAAAAGCAAAAGTGGTACCACATGTTCTGCATGTGCACCATTTCTTATGACATTTTTATACGAATATGTGCCTACTTTGGTATATGAGATATACAATGGTTTAACGTTAATTTCTCATGAAAGAGTATTTCCACTACTATCTTTCTGGACCCACCTCCTACGGAGGTGGTCCCTAAACGCTCATGCGAAATTGAAGGAGAAATCGATTAAGACTTTATTGAAACGGAGTAAAATAAGGTGCCAGCCATTTAAACGCCTAGAAAACCACTTTTCTACCCCAACATTTGCAAGGATAGATGTACTTGGCACATGATGCTCATTTGTTTTGAGCAAACAGTGCATCATGTACCCAGGTCTGTCCAAGAAAGTTGGGGTTGGCTAAAGGTGATTTAGTTCAGCTAATACCACTTGTTGCGACAAACACATCAATGGGCAAGGCTAAAAAGTGTGATTGGACTGTTGAATGTGAAGTTCATGTTGAGTGTTGGTCCTGTTGGCATGACAGGCATAACAACTATATAACCCATAACTTTAATTTTGATCAAATGTAGTCAAATAAACTACAGATCTGGAAATGACATGATTTCTTTTAGTGCTTATTTTTGAAGAGCCATATAAGTGTATTTTTCCTGGAAACCTTTGTTCACCTGTTTGTTGCCATCCCATATCTGCAGAAGAAATTGTTATTAATCCAATTTATTCTTTTAACATATTCAAAGATGACTAAAATCTAGAGCAGCCCAGAAACTAAGGTTGCGATTGGATATCAAAAAAATTTCATTTTCGTTCTGCTAGAGAATTTTTTTTAACCCAACATACAAATGTTCATGAACATTTTCAAAACATACGCTATTCACTCACTTTTACTTTTTCTCTTATCAATCACTACACACTTTTTAAAAAACAACTAATCATTATTACACATCCTCCCACAAGGCCACAAATTTCACTATTTATCCACTCACACATTTCTAACTACCAATCATATCCAATCTTTATCTTAATATTTTTATATCAAATCAACTTTCATCATTAATTTTTCATCTCATATCCAATCACACTCTCTTCATCTTTTTTCTTTCAAAATTTTTTTGACCACTATTCTCTAGCAAAAAGAAAATTTTCAAAACGAAAAACATATCCAATCGCACCCTAATGAATCCAAAACTGAGGCAATTTATACATATACTAAATCCAGATTCACAGCCTGGATCCAAAGATCTCTTCTGTGGAGTAAGTTATGCTTAAAAAAGTTATACAATATACCTTGATCGATATATATGTGGATAGTTCTGTGTTCTTTATTCAAAATGCAATACATCAATTTCTGATGCACATTTCAGCTTTTCTTGTATATAGATGGAAGATGATAGAAAAACCTACACTGTTGATGAAGCACTTATCGCTTTGGGTTTTGGAAATTTCCAAATATTTGTTCTTATCTATGCTGGGATGGGCTGGGTTTCGAAGCCATGGAAATGATGCTCCTCTCTTTTGTTGGATCAGCTGTTCAATCTGTATGGGGTCTTTCTTCCCATGAAGAGAGCTTGATAACTAGCATTGTTTTTGCTGGCATGTTGATTGGAGCCTACTCGTGGGGCATTGTTTCAGATATATGTGGAAGGAGGTACAAATTCACTTTTTCTCTATTATACTTCACTGCTATTATTTTTCTGGCCAACAGTCATAACCCTATCAATATGTTGGCATAAATATTTCTGCTGACATAAAAGATGGTCTATTCATTACCATTATAAATTGACATCTAGAGTAAAAATGATAATATGTCAGTTGGTTGCCCTACTTTTTCTGCCGTCATCTGCATTTTTGAAAGACCTTTAGATAGTTGTTGTCTGTATGTTGTGCTGGTATCTTTCCAGAACCATGTGCCACATGTCATCGGTGCATTTTTCACAAATAAAAGAAGAAGATTTGCCAAAACGAATGTAGAAAACAATAAGAAGTTATCCCCCAACTTTTGGCAATTCTTTAATGTAATGTTCTTCATTGCTTGCTTTTATGTCTGGTTCTGCTCCTTAACTTTAACCTATTCTTTTAGAGTAATTATAACTTTTCTTGGTTGATATAAGCTATGCAGTGAATGGTGAACAAAGACCATTTGTGGCATAAGGTGGTTGACCTTTAAGCTTTACTTCATGTCAGTTTTTTCCCCAAAAATTAGTGATGAACTGGTTGATTCTAAGCATTGGCGGAGATAGGGGGGGCCAACCCGGCCCCCGGCCCCCACCTTTTTAATTTTTTTTTTACTAGGTAAAATTTTTAATTTTTTTAGTTAATATTTATATGTATTTTTTTAGTTTTTTTATCCGGCCCACCCTAATTTTGTATCGGCCCACCCCGGATTAGTTCTGGCTACGCCATTGATTCTAAGTATGATCTGAAGTACCCTTATTAACTTTGTCTAGACAAACTGAATATTATTTCATACTAACGAATTGTAAGGGTTTACCAAAGTGACGTAAATTTCATAAATTAGCTACTATCGAGATGATAATAATTATTTGGTTATGGTGTTTCATTGAAAATCTATATCAGGAACATTATTTTGGTGGTATATTGGTACTGAATTGGAAATGGTGTCGCTATTATCTAGCATCTATCAAGTAAGACTGAATAATGAATAAAAAATAACATTAGTATCGCTTACGTATTTACCATTAACCATATATATATATATTAGTATAACTTAAGTAAAAATTATTCTTCTCATTTTCTTTCAAGTTTTTCTGTGTTATGTACTTATATACTGATATAATGGGTCTATATGATAACCATGCAAATTTTACATTCATAGACTATAATTGTGAACTTTCATGTTTGGTTCATTAATCAGACTTTGGAAGTCAATTACTCAATTGTAAGTGTGTCTAATAATTGAAGCATCACTCCTCGTATATATGTTGTCGGACCAGGTGTTTCCAAATTATATACTCTAGTTAAATTGGAAATAGAAGATCTTATGGATTTGATATAATACTGAAAGTAGCTGGGAAAGAAATTCTAGAGGACGCAGACTCCAGAAAGACTATTCAAACCGTAGCATCCAATTTGCTAGCGAAGAAGTTTTAGCGTTTGGCATGAAGGTTTTCATTGAGTAGTGTCACATTGAAGACAGTTACGATAATCTGGATTTAGTCATATGACTCAACTGGTCTTACATGATCGTCTGCTAATATCAATCGTATTGTCTAAACTTAATGTGATTGAATAAGGGGGTGTCATTGAAATGCCAGCCACTGCTTCATTTAAGAAGGATCTTCCTCTTTATAGTCTCACGACTGTTTTTGCCATCGCAGTTGGCAAACTGCCTCTTCTTTCCAAACATTTTTTTGCCATCCAAACTTTTCGAGTTTTTCGATTTTGCTACCTAAATCTTTTTTTGGGACACTTTACCTCCTGAAGTACTCAATGAGTTTTTCAAATCGCCTGCTCCGACTTATTTCTGGTGGAAAATTTTTATTGGAATCCCATCACATGTGCATGCTAGATTAAGATCCTGCATTTGAAGTGCTCCAGCTTATGTTATTAACACACAACTATTGTGCTGCTTCTGTAGGAACACATTTTCTTTTGCTTCTTTTAGTTTCAATTGTATACTCATTTTCCATTCAGGAAAGGATTTCTTGTCACAGCAATCATTACGGCTGGGGCTGGATTTCTAAGTGCATTTTCCCCAAATTTTACATCGCTGATCATTCTGCGTGGTTTAGTTGGTGTTGGCTTAGGAGGAGGTCCTGTGCTTTCGTCCTGGTTTTTGGAATTTATTCCTGCTCCTGATAGAGGCACTTGGATGGTAGTGTTTTCGGCTTTCTGGACTCTTGGAACAGTTTTTGAAGCTTCTGTTGCTTGGGTATGCCATATATAAATCATTTTTCTTCTTAATTTTTGGTTAAATTCCTGAAATCTTCTAATGATCATTTTTCTTGTATGCAAACTTTCACATCCTTGTGAAAAACATATTTTCGTACTCCTTATGTAGTAGAAAATGCTTATCGCAAAATGCTTCAGTTGCTAAATTTAATCAATATGAGGATAGATTAACTCGTTTTGGTTGCAAGAATTGCTAGTTTGGGACACCTAGTCTTGCGAACCACTAATCACTCAAAAAAACAAATTTCAGAAATACCTCAGGCACACAAGAAAATTGAGGGAAAAAAAAAGGAAGGGAGAGACTGGAGGAGAGAAGATTAATTCAATCTTTATTATGTATATGATGGGCTATTGGGACGGGGTAGTTTCGAAATTTGCTGTTTGTTCTGTCTGTGTGTCTTAAATTTGTATTCTATTTGCAAAGCCTTTGGCATTTTCTTATCTGATTACAACAGATTATTATTGGCAATGGATATTGTGGTTGCATAAATTACCTCAACTGTTGAAAGAGTCAAGCAGTATGCTTTTTCCTCGGATGTGTTCTTGTTCTTTCTCTACTCTTAGTTTCTTCAAGTGAAAGTCTTCTTTTTCCAATTCTAGCTTACATATTCTTGTCCCCATTTCACTATTCATTCTAGCATTATCAATGGAAATGTGCACACAATTCCTAGAAATACTCTATAAATCTAGTCTATGCTCTGTGCAAATTCAGATCTCCTTATTAACAAACTCCTTAAGCTTAAAAGTTGCGTTCTTGATTATTTTTTCAGAGTTATATCTTGAAACTGTATTTCTGAAAGTCTAAACTTGATAATTTTAACCTTTTTTTTTTCTCTGTAAATTGATAATCCATGCACACCTGAAAGATCACTTTGTGGTCTCCATATCATATGTATAGAGTTTATGCACTTTTACCATTATTGTTTTTATCTTGTGCAGTTTGTCATGCCCAGATTGGGTTGGAGATGGCTGCTTGCTGTGTCTGCTCTTCCTTCCTCACTGTTGCTTTTATTCTATAGAATGACACCTGAATCACCCAGATATTTATGCATGAGGGAAAAAAGTGATGCACTTGCTATATTGGAGAAAATAGCAAGAGTAAATGGGAGAAAACTTCCTTCAGGTGTCCTTGTTTCTGACAACAACATTGAGCTAGAAGAAACGTTAAATCTTTCAGAAGATACAAAGTTAATATCACCAAGAGAAAATGATAGTGTGAGTCCTAAATGTACAGGTTCTCAGAAGAGTGGCATCTCGTTGCTGATGATGCTTCTTTCACCGGAATTGATTAGATCAACTTTACTTTTATGGATGGTCTTTTTTGGGAACGCATTTGCTTATTATGGACTAGTTCTGCTGACCACAGAGTTGAACAACAATCACAACACCACATGCATAAAGAAAGGGTCGGGATCCAGTGATCATCAAGAAGTTAGTTACAGAGATGTTTTTATTACCAGTTTTGCAGGTAAATTTATTAGCATTCTTCTTTTGTTACTTTAAACGACAAAAGATTATTTTCCCAGATTATAGCATTTGTATTATTTGGTTCAAGAGTTTCCCGGACTTCTCCTATCGGCTGCAACAGTTGACAAAGTTGGTCGTAAGAAGTCAATGGCAGCAATGTTCTTCCTCTCTTTCATTGTTCTGCTCCCTTTGGGATTTGATCAGCCCCAGAGTTTAACAACAGCTCTGCTCTTTGGGGCTCGCATTTGCATCACTGGAACCTTCACAATTGTTTATATATATGCTCCCGAGGTAAAGCAATGAATGCCATTTGTTTTCTGTACTAATGTATTTTTTTTATTTTTTTTGTTAAATTTCCTTTTATCTAAACTGCAGATATATCCAACATCCGTGAGGACGACTGGGGTTGGAGTGGCAAGCTCTGTGGGTAGAATTGGTGGAATGCTATGTCCTCTTGTCGCCGTCACTCTCATTCATGGATGTCATCAGACTGTAGCTATCTTTCTATTTGAAACTATTATTTTTCTGTCGGGGATATGCGTTTGGCTTTTACCATTAGAAACAAGTGGCATTGAATTGAGTAATAAATAGCTGTTATCTTGTTGAATGACCTTGGTATGAGCTTATAATCATCATCATTCATCATTGCCTCTTCACTTTTCTTGGCAACCTGGTTTTGCTAAACTAGTAAACTGTGGAGTTTTCTGCCTTAAATCTCTTATGGCCCAACTGAATTATCCGGAAGAAAGAGGATCAGCCAATCTTAGTCTGTCGACGGTTTTCAGAATTTCTGTTAGCTTTTTAAACTCTTTGAGGAAATTTGGTGTATAATGAGTTGATGATCGCTACTTTCTTGTTTATTGCCTTATTGGTGATTTTGACGCTCAGGGGCATGTGTTCGTAAAAAGATACAAAAATTCGACATTTTTTACATTTATATTAAGTACTAGTAATACGTACTTGGCATATAAAAACTATGATCATATTGCTTGTATAGAACCAGTTCATATTTTCATTTCTCTCAATTGTAAAAAGATTGATGTTGTAACGTGTAAATGACTGATTACATAATATACAGGCAGGTTTGGGGATCATGGCTATATGCCTCACCCATATGGGGCGTTTTACGGAAAAAAAAAAAGGTGAATTTATAGTAGGTCCGTCTAAATTTATAGTTGTTGCTTTACATTATTATTTCAAGGGTGTAATAAATTTTAAATATTATGAACATTGAACAAGAAGGATAATATAAAAAAAGGAATTACATTTCCTTAAGTTAGAAAAAGACAAAATATGTAACGTGGATCGATGGAGGCTGGAGAGGGGAAATAAGTATTGACGTACGTGTCAATATTCCGGTTGTTTGTGTTGTAAACGTGTCCGACCTTCCCTTTTTATTTTCTTTCTTTTTATTTTTGTCTTGAAAAAGACAATTCTGAAAGCGAAAAGAATATAACAGAAAATGAAGTAAGTAATAATAGTGGTGAAATGGGACAAGGCGAGGAAAACAAGACCAGAGAGGAGGCCAGTGTTGAGATTCAGGTAGGAAGGAAACTGTTGAGTTACTTATAAAATTACTGTATTATGATGATAATGTTAGTTTTTGAATTCCACTGTAATTTATTTGTGTTTATGTAAATAAGATGGAATAGTAGGTAGGTGTGTTGTTAATTAGTTGTAGTGATATTGGTGGCGTGGTGCAGGAAAGAGGAGAAATATTCTTGTTTTATAGGCCAAAAGTTGATAAAGAAGAAGCGCATGGGACGGAAGACGTACAACGCTTGTACCTGGTTCTGCGCCCGAGTCTGGCGAGAGAAGCGTCGAAGAAAAACAAGACCCTCACTCCCGGGAAAGAAGGCGCTAAGCGGCAGGCTGACGAGGATGCTAATCAGAAAGTTGAAGGTGACGGCGGCCATGGCACTCAAGAGGTAAACATTGAGAAACAATCGCTGCTGCGATTTATTGTCATGGGACGTAAACCCTTCCTGATCCTGCCAAGAAGTCCACTCCATATTGGGGTTTCGTAGAGATGGTCACCACGAAATCGAACACGTTAAGTCCGCTCTCAAGGGAGGTACCTATTAATCAATTTTTTCAGATCATCTATTTCATTATAACGCCACCATGAACTTGCCGGCATGTATTGTGTTGACGGCGGCTTAAGAACCTTTGCCGCAACTAATCATCTCGTGATGCGTCTGGCTGCAAGTTTTTGCCCTTGTCAAGCCTAGTGGTACCAACACTTACAATTGGAGATACAGGATTCGAATCCCGGGAGGGCAAAAGAACCTGCCGCCAAGCACAATGTAAGATCATGAGTTGCGGCAAAGGTTCACAGTTCTAAAATCTACCTGTCAACATATTGATATCGTGAAAATAGAAGATCAAACACTAAATGGAATATAGAATCTCAATTGCGTATTAATTGTGCTCATAGATACTATGCAGTTTGGATCCTCTATTTGAAATATTGTTTCATCTCGTGCTCCAAATGTCTTGATTACATTCAGTTTGGAATGGATTAGAAGATTTTTGTGTGATTGATACCTTGTTAATTAAAGCTTGTAATTTAATTTAATGTTGGTAAATATGTATATATGTATTATATTTCGTACAGGAGAATATGAGACAGCAACAAGAGGTCACAGGCATCTGCCTGATTCAAGAGCAGTTGGAGAAGGTGTATATCGGATCCTAAGGCACGATCATCCAGCTGGAAAAAGCAGCAGGAATAGGCACACGCATTTGGTTTACAAGCTTGAATTCCCAGCAGAAGGTGAGCAGGAGGAGCCGCAGGAAGCCCTCAACATTACACGGGAGGCCTCATTCATTATCCAGATAAAGAACCCGGAGCAGCAACAGTCTTCTTCTTCTTCTTCTTCTTCATTTAGAGGATTGCAGAAGAAGAGGAAGGCATCATTCCCGGCCCACCTGCAGGGCTTATTGGGGAATAAGCGTTTTCACCCTGCAGACCCACCTGATTTCCTCAACTACGAAGGATGCGAGTTTCTGCTCATATCGGCCTCAGACAACATAGAACAAGAGTTGGGCCTGGAGTTGAAGGCGGAACAAATACACGAGGGCTGCACCCTGCAGCAGGCTGAAGAATGCTCTGACCTCGTCAAAACATTTGGGGAAAGTGCAGTTCCCACTCGCCCCTTGTTCAAAGGCACTTGGCTCTGACGACTCAACTTATATAATTTCACCCCACATATACATATGCATGCATGCTGCTAGTTAGTAGTCCCACATCTCATGACATGTAATTAACAACCAGTCTCTCTGTGTGTTGTGTGTATCTTTCTGTATCATGGACGCATCATGTGGTTTTTTTGGGATGAATGACACAATGCTTTATATATATTTATGTGGCATGACTGTTGAATGTTGATTGTATCATGGACTGACAGACCCTTGTCTTTTCTACACAAGATTCCTAATAATGAATTGAATGCTATTCAACTTTTGAGTTCAAGCTGTGATTAAAAGTTTTATGAAACATGCAGATGGTATTTGTTGTTACACTTGCACCGGGCCCCATTGTTTGGTATCAAATTTCATTTATAAATTGTGGGAGCTGTAATGCCTTAAGTAAAGTGAATATAATTTACTAGTTGTATATGTTTAAACTTTTTCCTGTGAGGGGAGGGAGTGTATATGTTTAAACTTAAGAACACGAATAATCACAACAGACTGTGCATGGCTTATACTGTTTGGATGGCATCTTTAGTTAGGCTCTCCAATCTTGTTGTGTTGCTCATGTCCAGCATCGATCATGCATGCGCTTCAACTCGTAATGATCAAGATGCACGGGCTGCCAAAAGCTTAATTCTTTGCCTAGCGGATCGGAAGTACAACAGTTAGTTTCATATTAACATCCTCCATCAATATCAGGAGGTTATATCAATATCAGGAGGAGGTTTATTAAGAAACGATGAACGAGTTACTCTTCATGCAATAAAGAGATTTACAAGACAGGTATTGAGATTAAGAAAAGGACGCTAGCTCATGCTTCTACCAGGAGGACAATTATTTGATCACCTCAAGCAGGGAACAAATTTTATGTTCCACTTCCTGTTCCATTTATCCGCATGAATGATACATGTTAGTGAGTGAGATAAACATGAGTAATTGATTACTTAAAAGTATTTACACATCTGGATGAATGAAACAAGAAGTGGAACAACAATTTGAAACAAGAAATCTGAATCCCTTAAGCATTGTGGTTATAACACAAATTTTCCTTCATATAAAATTATGCCAACTAATTTCCAATCCTAGCCAAAAAGCAGAAATGGAAAGGTTTATTCACATCCCGACTTTTGATTGTGTCCTATCCTAAAATTATTGCAGAATGATCTCCCAAGTCCCTTTTTCAGATAATTACTCCACTTTTGTTCTTTTTACCTACCATTACCTAGTATACATATATATATCTTTCAAGTTTCTCGTTCCACTTTGTTAGTACCAACCCCAATTTATGACATGAAATGCCTTCACTTTGTAATTATGGCTTGCTTATCCATTGCTTTGTCTTTATTTGGACTGGATCCCTTTATTCACCTTCTGCTTCGATTTTCTTACCTTTATCACCATCAGATTTCTTACAGTACAAGGGAGTAAATGTGCAGGTGTGAGTTAAATCATCTGTTTGAGCTGGGAGATGTTGTGAATATTGGTAGTACCTTTGAGTCTAGTTGCCTTCATATTTAATGATCAAGGTACGAATTCAACCCTGTGGTTGGCAATTCCAGATGACTCTACTTACACTTCTAAGGTCATTGTAAATTGTAATGATTCCTTTGCCGGTGCTTTACTCACATGATTTCTCATGTGTATTCCGTTTTTCTCATCCTCAGTGCATTTTGTTGTAATTCATTTAAATTGAGGGAATGCTGTAGAGAACTAATTGATGCAATTTGATCTGAAATTGAGCAGAGTATATATAATTCATGAGGGCAAATTGAAAAATTATACTTGATGCACTTGTAAATAATTGATAAAAATTTGACGCCTGCATCTTACCTTAGCTTCTCAAACAAATGCCATTATATTAGTATTAATGATGATTTAGTTGATTCATCCAAAGTGATTTAGAGGAGCATGCAACTCACTTGATCATTTACTCTGCAGCAGCGACTGAATACCAAGTTTATCAGAGTCTCAATGATTCATCACATTCTCGGAGCACTTCTCCTCCTCGAATTACTAGGTTCATGTATAATTGGTGAGCACAATCTACCAAGTTTGTCAGCAAAGATATCAAAATTCCTTGAGAGCGAAGGTGGACCAGCTGGTAATCCTCATGACATATTAGAGGGTGCGAGATGGGCATTGTTGGTTGCAGGCTCACGCGCGGTTATGAGAATTATAGGCATCAGGTTTACAGCTTACCTTTTTTTATTATTTAAAAAGTACCATTCATAGAATGTTCCTA
>JABTTQ020003335.1:0-92500 GCA_016081115.2 Rehmannia glutinosa
GAAAACGTCAATAATCTGAATACAACTTAATCCACACAATCAGACATAAAACGCATAACAAGAGAGAGTCTGACTCAACAATCTATAGAGAAATTAGATAAAAAGTTGTCCTAAGCAAAATGGATAACTGGCCACTCTTCTCCTTATTCATCTACTAACATTAATAGTACTCCATAGTTTCTTGAAGTATCCTCTTGCAGATGAAAGGCCCTGCCATTTCAAAATCATAGCCATTTCAAAAGTTCTAAGCTAGATAAATATAGCATATCATGCTGAAAGTTCCAGCATTCCCAAATTCCACAATCTTAAAAGCTAAAGTGTTTATCACAGCCGAAAATCCAGAATCACAGCCCATTACAACATTCCCAAATTAGTCATACCAATCACAACCCATTACAACATTATACCAATTAGTGTTGATCACACAGAACGCCATTGTCGAACACAGAGAAAAACTGCAGGTACAGGAATAGAAGCTTAAAATACCATTAGCATCATTGGCATAATACAAATCAAGAATTACCTCATATATACCAATCACAGCCCTCATTTACAACACTCCCAAATTAATTCCACAATCCTAAATTTTTTTATAAACAGTCCATTAAAGAGATTTTAGGTGATTTTTTTTTAATACATTAACACTTCCAATTATACCTTTTATCAATAGCATGAGTCAGCTTAGCAAGAGCTTGAATATCAGATTCCTGGGGTAGAGTTGTACGCTGAGAATTCAATGTCAGGTGGCAAGTTAAAGTATCAGAAAGTCCAACTTGTTTGCACATTAGCATTTGCTGAAGCAACCTTGTAAAAAAGTAAACAATGAAGATATACATATATATATAAGAACCCAGGTGTAGGTGACTAAATCTGCCAAAGCACAGTACCACACCAAGACAAACAAGCAACCTAACTCAGAATTATCAAACAAAAACATAATGGATTACTACCATTTCTAAAGATTTTCAAAACTACACTAGAAGAATGGAGAGACATCTGCAGATCATCAGTTATTAAGAACGACATTTCAGTATCTACAAAAACACCATCATCATAAGAATTGTCAACCTTAGTTTTCTGTTTATTTATCATAAGTTCATAACTTTCAAAGACAACTTAACTTCCTTAGCATTAGACATTCTGTTGGTTGTAGAATTGACGAAAGTCAGACTGATGATCAAGATTTTCTGGAGCCTCCCAATTTTATAAGGCCAAAACTAAAACCACAACCGTACTTAGACCTTCCATCTCTTCAAAATAGATTTAGCAAATTTCAGAAAATTTTATCTGAGATAGTTCAGCAAAATTTATTTCAGAAAACCCGATTCTTGCAAATTATGTCCAGCAGTTCCAGATAAGTAAAGGGATGGATAATATTCGTTTTTATCTTTATAAATTTATTATATTCAATTCAGTTTTTCTCTTTACCAACAACTATGTTTTCATTATCCTCTTTATTTCCTCCTGTTGGTCTACATTTCTCTCAAACAATGAATCTGTCGTGAACAAGGTGAATACTACCAACGACTTGTATGAAAATCGTGGAAGAGACTCAGGAAGAAACGAAGATCATGTAGAGAAATAAGATTAGATTGCGAAGATGTTAGAAGAAAAAGGAGAAAAAGGATCTTTGTCTGAAAAAGGAAATAGGCCAAATAACGGCCAAGCAAAAGAAACACATGGACTGTTGAAGTTAAATTCAATTATCTTCTACAAAAGATTAAAATCAATGAATAACTTTTACTGCCATCAATGGGAGGACGCAGTTTTGTCTTTTGAATGTAAATATGTGATGCTTTAACTATTAATCAAATAGAATAACCAATCTTACAATTTATGAAATACCAATCAAGATTCCATATTCTGAGCAACAATATGATCTACTATAGCCTACGCATTACACAAGTCCATTAACATCTTGCTTGTAGTCTGTAGAGTATTTTCTCCAATTAACAGAGTAAGAACAAAAGTTTTGCTTGTATAGTCCGTGAGATCATCCGATTAGAGCATAAAATGAATTCAATCAAACAACCAAAAGTTTTATGATATGTATATCAAATGCAATGAGCGACAAACTAGCAGAGACTAGTTTCGCAAGCCATTTTTAGTTCAAACAAAATTTAAACCAATCCGCATTTTCAGAATCATGAACTAACTGCTTTGATCAACCAATCAATCAATCAACAAATTAGCTATCCAATCCAACACTAGCTTAAGGTACCACAAAATATATGAGAGTAAGAACTGTCATTTCAGATGCGTTTGAGATTTGACTATGCACAGGCCTAGAATAGGTTTTTATTCAGCAAGTGTACAAGATCTAGTTGATCTCACTTTTATCCTAACAAACAATTCTATTGTTGGATCAAAGTGATCAAACCCATAAAGAAATCAATAGAGAAAAGAAATGCAATTATACCATAGACAATGATGGCAGAACAATAAGAATATACTTCAATTACCAGAGTTAGTTAACTTCTATTAATTCTATGATCAAAAGACAATAAATTGTGTAACGATAGGTCACATAATATTCAAACACATCAGGAAGATTTTGAATCACCTTAGCAGTAATACTTCATTGATTCATGTTGCTTTATGCTGTCTACTTTTAATAAAAATCCTAATACTATTCAGTGACTAACTAATTGCAAAATCTATCAGAATTCAAAACTAGTAAAGGTATCTGAGCAAAATGGCAAAATACCTGGTCGATCGTGCATGGAATCAAGCAGCGAAGACTATCTATACCAGAGAACGGATGTGGAAAAAGAACTTGGAAAGGATGGAACTGCCTGACAGAGACAATTTAGTGCATGGTTATTACCAATCACAAGGAGAAAAAATATGAAAAACCAAGAAATAATCTAAAATCATTGACCAACCAGCAAAATAAACCTAGAGTCCAGAACACTATCATTTTTTCCTGATTTTCCACTATTCTGCACGTGCTCGGGATTTTACAGGCTGGAAAGATGGTGAATAAGTTCCACACTAGACAGTCATTGAAGAAATACAAACTTATGAAATCTAAGTGCTATCTGAAGAGTTCATTAGTGATGGACCAGAGAGTTTCTCATCAGAAATCCAAACAACTCAAGATAAATAAAAAATGAATATCAAATTAAACAGCAAATGAAGACTAAAGGCAAGATCAACAGACTCATTTTACAACAGTAGAAACAAATGAAGACACAAAATTTGAAAGTAACAACTGGTTTCATATAACTTCCCTAGCAAGCTATGAATGATCCTCATCTCAGTAAGAATACCGAGATATATTTGGCCATATCAGAGTATCACCTTCCATAGGTACCAATTGATCAAGAATCAAATCAAGACACATCAATACATTATAGGAAACACCAAATGAGCCACAAAAATTACACCAAACCATCAAAAGAAAACATGACATAAACAAACATCAGGAATGAAAATCCACTTCCACTCATAAGATCATAAAGAGCAACAACTCTGGTCGAATCAAAAACCAAAGGAAAAACAGCCAAGTTATAAATAGTAGTATCTCAATAAACATCAAATAGGGTCTAGAAGCAAACCAACCAACCAAAAAGAAAACTGCATATGTCATCAACCACATGATAAATATAGTACAAAGTCTTGTGGAATCAAATTAATCAGAAAAAAAAAGAGCAGTCAAGAATCAAACCAAGACACATTAATACATCATAAGAAACACCAAATAAACCACAAAAAATACACCAAACCGGCAAAAGAAAGCATGACAAACAAACATGAGGGGTGAAAATCCACTTTCAATCTTAAGATCATACGAGCAACAACTCTTGTTTAATCAAAAACTAAAGGAAAACAGTCATACCAAATCGATAGTAATATCTCAATAAACATCGAATAGGGTCGAGAAGCAAACCAACCTACCAAAAAGAAAAAGAAAAATGACCAAAAATATTAGAAGAATGAAAGTTGGACAACTCTATAGAATAAACACATCACCGACTCTTGGTAATTATCAAATCAAAGAAGTTTCGATATCACTAGCAGATAAACTTGACGCGTAGCCTGCAAAGTGTATATGCATGGGTATTGCAATGGCAAAATCCTCTGGCTTGCCCATGAGAGAAGACACTAATAATTTATATGTCATAATAATTTTAGTTCGATAGAAAAAGAAACGAATCCAGCAAGCATATTGATACAGCTGGAACGAAGAACACAAACTGAAGACCTCCGCGAAGAATCACCTCCAGAATTTCCTCACAGAAGCAATCAAGCAAGACTAAAGTGGTAAGCTGTCTTATTTTTTTCAACTGTGATGGAGGAGTATTCATACAAATTCAGCTGTTCCTAAGTTCAGCTACCTTGTAGAATTCATAAATCGTTGGCAACTGTTCCTAGGATATGCCAACTTTCTCACCCAATCTCACAGATGCATCTTATTCATTCCATTCATATATAACCACATGAGCATGAACAAAACGCAATAACATAGAAAGAGATAATGCGACCGGTTCAGAAGCATTTGGGAGGATCCTTTAAGTTGTGTAAAAGCAAAATTAGCAGCAGCCACATCAAGCAATTTATCTATGTCACGGTCCAGTTTCCCCAGGGCATGTAAACAAGAACATGATGACCTGTGGCCTTGTGCAAGTTAAGAAAATAACTGCAGCCATAACAACTTTCAGCAACAACTCCCAAGAATTCTGCAGTTACCTTTACTCTATTATGACGCCTAATTATGTTTGTTACACTAAAAGTATATACACAAAAACAAGAAAGCAAGCTCAGAAGATTTGTACATTGGGAGGGTTAATCCACAAGGATAATTATATCGCCTCTCACCGTGGCCCAATCGATGTCAAACCCTTTTTCAAGGGTATAAGTACAAGAAGATATCCACGGACTATGTGTTACAGGCTCATTTTCAGGACAATAACAAATGATCTAGAGAGTCCTAGGCTAGTTTCAGATCGGAAGCTCTTTCTAGGTTAGGTGATTCCTAGCATTATTTTGAAAGAAAAACAAGCAGCAAGAGAACATTTTCAAGAACTACTTTAATCACTAATTGAAAAGGTTTATCTTTCGAATAAAACATCCAGGAAAAAAGGAGGGGTGGGGGGAGAGTTCAATGATAAAATAATCATAACTGTCGAGCAAGAGAGAATAACCTGGTAGCCTTTAAGTGATATAGTATCAGCATCTGTAGCTTAACCCAGCTTTCCATTCTGCATAGGTAACATTGCAACACCTTATGTTCAACACCTTATGTGCCGTCATATTGGAAGATGATAAAAGACAAGATATCAGATATAAAGATTTGTATTAAACTTTATCGCTACTAACCAATATATTCACGTATTAAAGAGACAGAGAAAAAGTATCTAAAAGATAAAGTATCAAGATTCAAACCGCAGCCTCATTTCACGCAACAGATTCGCCACTCTTCTACCAACACCACCAGTAGCTCCAGCCTAATCAGAGAGTTTTTCATCAGAAATCCAAAGAACTCTAGATAAATAAAAATGAAGATTAAATGAAACAGCAAAAGAAGATTAAAGGCAAGAGCAACAGAATCATTTGATGCCAATACTGTTATATTGTCTCTTTGGTCAAAGATGAGATCAGATCCAGCAAGTTCTTCGGTTAATGACGAAATGCTCTTCCTGTGTAATGATTAAGAAGTAAAACAAAGCAAAATTAGTTGTAGTAAACAAGTAAATGAGATGTGCATTAACAAAAGTTGATTGTTCAAACATGCATGTCATTATTTGAATTGACTCATAGTATTTAACAAGATTTAAAGGAATGAAAACCTTCAACTTGTGTGTGAGAATGAAACGCAATACCTTGTTCAATCTAGGACCGCAGATGAGCTCACTAAAATGACTTTAACAAAATCCAAAACCAATCATTTCATAAGAAATGACTTTAAAATGATGCAACTAAAAGGGAAAGCAAATTTGCAATCGAAAAAGAGATCAACATATGTTATCAACCACACAATAAATATAAAACAAAGACTTTAGAACCAAATTTATTATAAAAACAAGAGCACAAGAATCAAATAAAGACACATTAACACATTATAAGAAATACCAAATAAGCCACACAAAAATTACACCAAACCGGCAAATTAAAAAACACGACATAAACAAACATGAGAAATGAAAATCTATAAGATCAAGAGCGAAACTCTTCGCAAATAAAAACCAAAGGAAAAAAATAAGATTTCAATAAAGTTCTAGAAGCAAACAAAATAACCAAAAAAAGAAAACTGCATATGTCATCAACCACACTATAAATATAAGACAAAGTCTTGCTGGGAAGCAAATAAACTAGAAAAACAAGAGCACCGAGAATCAAATCAAGACACATTAATACATTATAAGAAATACCAAATAAGCCACACAAAAATTACACCAAACCGCAAAAGAAAATATGACATAAACAAACACGAGGAATGAAAATCCACTTTCATCGTTAAGATCATAAGAGCAAAGAACTCTTGCCGAATCAAAACCAATGGAAAACCTAAGTACCAAACAGTTCTAGAAGCAAACAAAACAACCAAAAAGAAAATTGCATATGTCATCAACCACACGATAAATATAGCACAAAAGCCTGATAATCAAATCAACTAGAAAAACAAGAGCACTTGAGAATCAAATCCATACACATTAATACATTATAAGAAATACCAAATAAGCTACACAAAAATTACACCAAACCTAAGAAAGGAAAACATGATATTAACAAACATGAGGAATGAAAATCCACTTTCACTTTTAAGATCATAAGAGCATCAAAACCAAAGGAAAAAACCAAGTACCAAACAGTTCTACAAGCAAACAAACAACCAAAAAGAAAATCGCATATGTCATCAACACACGATAAATATAAGACAAAGTCTTCGCGGGAATCAAATCAACTAAAAACAAGAGCACTCAAGAATCAAATCAAGACACATTAATACATTATAAGAAATATCAAATAAGCCACACAAAAAAAATTACACCAAACCGCAAAAAAAAACATGACATAAACAAACACGAGGAATGAAAATCCACTTTCATTGTTAAGATCATAAGAGCAACAACTCTTGCCGAATCAAAAACCAAAGCAAAACCAGTCAAGTACCAAATAGGTTCTAGAAGCAAACAAAACAACCAAAAAGAAAACAACATATGTCATCAACCACACGATAAATATAGCACAAAGTCTTGTGGAAGCAAATCAACTAGAAAAAACAAGAGCACCCGAGAATCAAATCAAGACACATTAATACATTATAAGAAATACCAAATAAGCCACACAAAAATTACACCAAACCGACAAAAGAAAACATGACATAAACAAACATGAGGAATAAAAATCCACTTTCACTCTTAAGATCATAAGAGCAACAACTCTTGCCGAATCAAAAACCAATGGAAAAACAGTCAAGTACCAAATAGGTTCTAGAAGCAAACAAAACAACCAAAAAGAAAATTGCATATGTCATCAACCACACGATAAATATAGCACAAAGTCTTGAGGAATCAAATCAACTAGAAAAAACAAGAGCACTCGAGAATCAAATCTAGACACATTAATACATTATAAGAAATACCAAATAAGCCACACAAAAATTACACCAAACCGGTAAAGGAAAACATGACATTAACAAACATGAGGAATGAAAATCCACTTTCACTTTTAAGATCATAAGAGCATCAAAACCAAAGAAAAACAACAAGTACCAACAACAGTTCTACAAGCAAACAAAACAACCAAAAAAGAAAACCGTATATGTCATCAACCACACGATAAATATAGCACAAAGTCTTGTGGAATCAAATCAACTAAAAAACAAGAGCACTCAATAATCAAATCAAGACACATTAATACATTATAAGAAATACCAAATAAGCCACACAAAAATTACACCAAACTGGCAAAAGAAAACATGACATAAACAAACATGAGGAATGGAAATCCACTTTCATTGTTAAGATCGTAAGAGCAGCAACTCTTGCCGAATCAAAAACCAAAGCAAAACCAGCCAAGTACCAAATAGGTTCTAGAAGCAAACAAAACAACCAAAAAGAAAACAACATATGTCATCAACCACACGATAAATATAGCACAAAGTCTTGTGGAATCAAATCAACTAGAAAAAACAAGAGCACTCAAGAATAAAATCAAGACATGTTAATACATTATAAGAAACACCAAATAAACCACATAAAGACATCGAGATAAAATGAGTACATTGTGTAGATTTTAAAAAATAAAGCATGACAACTAAGCAAGTTCCACTTTTGTTACTTTAGCATATTTGAACAATTAGCAAAAATCGCAGAATTACTCCATTTAGTTGGTGCTTTTAGAATTTCGCCACCTTAAACAGAAGTGCTACATACCAACTTGATATAATTTGGAGGGGAAAACACAACTCAAATATCATTATTCAATCAAACTCTGGGAAAATTTATCACATGCAATCAAAGCTTTGCTGCACGGATTAAATGTTAGTTACTCAATAAAAAAATGAAGAATCAAAGATGCTGACATTACTCTAAAGTAGTAACCTAAATCACATAGCTGATAATGACTCACTGACCTTGAGATGAAGAAAAAAGCATAACTTTGCAAACTCGCTGCCTGCAAATAAAAGCATGCATGCAGAAGTTATTAATACTGTTGAGATATTATAATATTATATAGATTAGTGCCTTACTTTAGGGTAGTGCCTATTTTTGGGGTTTACGTTTCTTTTCCTTAATTCATGGGATGATTAGAGTAGTCTTTTGCCTATATAATGTTGTATTCCCTTCATGTTTTAATATAAGAAAGAAAATCAGTTTCATATGGTATCAGAGAGCAAGGTTCCCAAACCCTCTTCTTTTTTTTTTTTCAGAAATCCCTGTTCCTTTTTTTTTTTTTCAGTTTCCAGATTCTAGTTTCCAAGAAATCCCGGTTTTAGTTTCCAGGTTCCATTTTCAGGAACATTATTTCTCTTTTTTTTCTAATCAAAATCACTGTTCACGGGGAGACTGTTTTACGGCAGTACTGTTCACACACAAACACTGTTCATTCTGAAATCACTGTTCATTCCCGAAATCATTGTTTACATCCGGAACCACTGTTCACACCCCGGAAAAATATTATTTTACTGGGGATACTGTTCATGCTCAGAAAATATTGTTCTGCCCAGAAATATTGTTCTGCCGGAAAATATTATTTACGCCGAAAACACTGTTCACGTATGGTTATTTAAGTCATAATGTCTGGTTCGTCTTTCAAAACAACGGGTGTCGCCTCATTCACCTTTCAAGGTCCACAACCATTACAACCGCATATTGAATGATACGAACTTTTCAAATCTAATAGTGAGTTTATTTTATCTCCGAGTGAATATAAAGAGTATTTACTACCAAGGCAGCCCAACAATCACCTCTTCACCGCTAAAGCTCACACTCATAATTTTATGGTTTGTCTCTCTCACTCTACACCAATGGGACGGGTTTTAGATTCCGGTGCTTCCGATCATTCGACGGGTAATTCCTCTATTTTTTAGAAATATCCCAAACCAAATTTCCCCATTATGTTATCATGTACGGGTCCAAAATCCGTGCCACCGGAGTCACGGCGTTTCACCAACTCCTTCAATTCCATCGAGTTCACCTTATTGGTTCCTAATTGTCCTATCCATAAGTAAATTAACTCGCTCCTTAAATCGCACCATAACTTTCACTTCGATTCTTTTTTGATACAACATCAAGTACAGGCGTATAATCGGGCGCAGGATCCAATCTCGTGGTCTCTACTACCTTCAACCAACAATTTCCACTCTATGTGCCGCCATCGCATCTCCCGATCTTCTTCATCGCTGTTCGGTCACCCGAGTCTACCCAAGTTAAAAACAATGGTACCCGATCTTCACACTTGAATCTTTAAATTGTGAGTCTCACAATTGTGTGCAAACATGTTCGAGCTCTTTTTCTAATCGATTAACAACAGAGCTTCACCTCTCTTTGATATTGTTCATTCCGATGTTCGTGGTACGAGTCGTGGTTCCACGATCTTAAAGTTATCTCCAGATTATGTCACTTTCATTGATGATTTCTCTGCTGTACTCGGGGTATTTCTAATGAAAGATCGCTCCGAGTTGTTTGGTATTTTGAAACTTTTGTTGAGAAATTCAAGCACTAATTTGTAAAATGATTCGCTTCAGAAATGATAATGCAAAAGAATATTTCTCCGACCGCTTCAATTCCTTTACACGCTCTAACGCATTATACATCAATCCAGCTTGTCCTCATACTCCTCAACAAAACGGGTAGCCGAACGAAAACATGTATACATTGTGACACAGCTTGCACTTGTTGATATACGCCAACGCACCTTTAAAGTTTTTGGGGTGATGTCGTCCTAATCGCCACTTATTCGATAAATCGAATGCCATCCTCTCAGGTTGAATGGTCGGGTTCCCCTACTCTATTTTGCACCCTATAGCCCCTTTATATGTTGTTCCCCCTCGTATTTTTTGGTTGTACTTGTTTTGTTCATGATCTATCTCCTAATGTGATAAATTGTCTACTCGCTTCATCAAGTCAGGTATTTTTCGTTACTCCCGCTTCAAAAGCGGTTACCGCTTACTCTCCTCCTACAAACCTGCTTCTACATTTCCGCCGATGTTACTTTCTTCGAGACATATCATACTTTTCACGCAACTACTATCCCTTCTCTTACGACTGGATCAGTTTTGCATTTATACCTTACTTCAGAGTTTCTTCGACCAACTCCCGAGCCTTCTGCTTCCCCAAAGACGCTTAGATGCTTCCTTCATCTTCACCGCAGCTCCTCCTATTAATCGATTCGCATTACTTATGAAAGACGGTCCGAGCTACGGGCTTCAGATCCTCGCTCTGCAGGTCTCTCTCCCCGCACCGATCAACCTGTTTCACACGACCTTTATCGCCATCCGCAGCAGTGTATACGCTCTACCCGTAACCCTTATCCCATCTACAATTTTTTATCCTACCATCGCTTGTCTCCTACATATTGGCTTTTGTTTCTACACTCTCTTCTATTTCTATTTCTAAGACAAATAAGACTATCCCATCCAGGATGGAAACAAGCCACGATTGATGAAATGTCACTTGATTGCAACCATACTGGCAAACCTTGTTCCTCTTCCTTCCGGAAATCCGTTGTTGGTTGTCGCTGGTGTTTAATGTTAAAATCGGCCCCGATGGACAAGTCGACGCTTGAAAGCTTCTACCGGTAGCCAAAGGATACACCCAAGTCCATGGTCGATTACACCGAGCATTTTTCTCCCGCTGCAAAGATGTCCCTACCGCTTATTCATCGCTATGGCCGCCATGAAACATCGCCCTGCTTCAGCTTAGATATCAAGAATGCCTTTTGCATGGTGACTGGAAGAGAGATTTATATGGAGCAACCCCGGGTTTGTTGCTCTGTGGGGAGTATGGTTTGGTATGCAAGTTACGTAAGTCTTTATACGGTTTGAAACAATCACTCCGCTGGTTTGGCCGATTCAAAGAAAGTTTTTCAATAATTGGGATGATCCGCCATGCAAGGAGATCATTCTGCCTTCTTTCGATGCTCCTCCAGAACAGATATATCTACCTTGGGTTTATGTTGATGACATTGTAATTATCATGGCGATGATTGTGAAGGTATCAAGCGCATTAAAACAACACTTATTTCACAATTTTCAAACGAAGGACCCAGTCCTCTTCAACATTTCCTCGGGATCAAGTAGCTCAATCAAAGTCGTATCGCTATTTCTCAAAGGAAATATGCTCTTGATATCCTAGAAGAAACGGGTCTTACCGATTGTAAACCGCTTTCTACGCCTAACGGATCCTAATGTAAAACTCCTTCCTAATCGTGAGCCCTATCATGATCCCGAAGATATCAAGACTACTGGGAAATCGAATTATCTCACCACGACTGACCAAACATATCTTTTCCAAAAGAAGATATAGTAAGTCAGCTTTCTCAACTCTCCTTGTGATAGCCATTGGAATGCAGCTTATTCAATTGTCAAATACATTAAAGCGGTCACCCGGGAAAGGACTTGTTTTCACTCACAGAGGCCACACTAATATCATCGGGTATTCGGCCGATCGATCAGAGATGAGAATGATCAAGATCTACTGCCATCAGATATTTATGAGGATAAACATGATTTCATGGAAGAGCAAGAAGCAAACCGTTGTTGCTCATTACAAGTACGGTTTAAGCCGAAAGATTAGCGGCGGGCTCATGCAACATGTGAGCTTTTTGTGGGTCAAACATTTATCGTAAGAATTACATTTTTGTGATGTCGGGTTCTATGGAGCTCGTGTGTGATAATCAACCGCCTTTGCACCTCTCATCCAATCCAGTTTTTCACGAGAGGACGAAACATATGAAGTCGATTGCCATTTCCTTTAGAGAAAAGATTATCTCCGGGAATCATCAAGCACCTCCTTTGTCAACTCTAGAGATCAACTTGTCGATATATTTACTAAATCTCTACGGGCCCCTGATAACTTATATATGTGACAAGATGGATGCATATGATCTATATGCTCCACCTCGAGGGGAGTGTTGAGATATTATAATATTATATGATTAGCGCCTTACTTTGTGGTAGTGCCCTATTTCGGGGTTTATGTTTTCTTTTATTTTCCTTAATTCATGGGATGATTAGAGTAGTTTTCATTTATATAATGTTGTATTCCCTTCATGTTTTAATACAAGAAAGAAAATCAGTTTCATAAATACTACCGCATATGCTTGTTAATTTTCGCAGACTTGCAAGAAAAGTTCTAAGCCAATTTTCGTAGATTGTGACGGGCGGAACACTCAAGAAAATCTAGCAGCCTTGTGCTCCTTTAAAGTTCTTGCCAACCACCCAACCCTCGTACAAGCCGTCCGCTTTCAGAGCACAAGTTCCCTCGCTTATACCATTTTCTCTCTTTTAAGATGAAGCTACCAACTTTTTGCTAGTTAAGTAAGTTTGATTCACTCGGAAAGCAAAAATTATTCCAAAGCCGATAGTTTGAGCGCTTCCATAGAGTCTAATGAACAAATGAAGCGCATATTTAGCATACAAAGATATAATTACCATAAAGATAAGTAAAAGAACGCAAAAATACGCTAATAAAAAAGAGACAATGCTCCTAAATATAAATTTTACTATATAAAAAACTCAAAGCAAGTGCCAACCTCAATTCCTAGCAACCGCTGAATTATACAGATGCAACTTAAGCTTAAAAGATGTCGAACGGATTAGTACCAAAATTTTTAGCTACTACAGCTTAAAATTTAAAATTGCTTAAAACGGGAAATGAAAAAGGCTAAGATTAAACCTTAATATCCGGACGAGTCAATAAGAATTTCGCAAGAGACGGAATAGCCGTTAACTCTAGCTCCAATACACACGCATAAGTCAGAAATTAAAACATGGATGTAAACTAAGACCAATCTCGCACAAGACAACGATCAGATCAAGCTTACTTGATTAAGATGTGGTGTTGGTGAATCCTGGGGTGCTTCCTTCATACCTCATGCGGGTTAAAACCTGGAGACAACAAATTCACATTCTAAATTTAGATGTCGAATATCGCCTACATTTTTGACAACGGCGAGAAATTATTCGGGGTTTCGATGGTGCAGCGGGCAATTTAGACAACGGAATCGTTGATGATTGCACGTAAATTTCAGCAAATTTTTACCTAGTTTTTGTCGCTTGCTCCTAATGGTCTTAAATTTTCCTGAGACCTGGGACATGGAATAATTTCCCGCAACACAACCTGTTAAGATCAACACCAAAAATTTCAACCTTTTAGAATATTTCCAAGGTTACCTGCTCCAATCCATATCTTCCAAAGTGTGCATCTCCCCGAATATAATCAAATGTACTACAATCAAACCCAAGAAAATCAATTAAAAATAAACCCAAATAAATAAATAATGAACATCGAAATTTGTTTACAACACATACCTAGACGGGCCACGGCTCGAACCGCGGTTCCGGCCCGGTCTTGCCTGCCTTGCTCCAAAACCGAACCGCTGCCTTCCAAACCGAACACTGCTCCTATACTCTGCCTGTTCGGGGTTAAACCGAACCTTTGTTTTTAATTTTATTTAGATAAAATGTTTAGCAATTTAGTTTAAAATAAAAAAAAAAGGAAAAACGCGAGCGTGATTCATCTAAAATATTTCCATCGTAGCTAAACGTCATTTACTTCAACAGCTTGAAACGGGCATGCCAAAACCTCTTTGCGATGATCGAGATGATCAGATAAGGCGTCGAGTTCTTTCAGGACCACCATTTCAAAATATCAAAGTCTTCAATATCTATTTCACTAAACTCGAAAGAAGTAGTTAAATAATTCCTGCTCTACATTCGAGCCAGATGAACCCTCGGGACGCTTACTTTTTCCCTAAGTAATCGTTGTGCAATATTAAAAATATCATAATAAACATTTTACATTTCTTCTGTAATGTATTTACCAAAACAAGATTGTTGGTTTTAACCTTAAAAAACTGTTCCATCACTTGCCCATATATACGGTTTCTAACTGACGGTTAAAACCGCCTGCCCACGCTTTTTGAAATTTAAGAACCGAACCGAACCGATCTACACTTGCCTGCCCGGCTTGGAACCCGGTTTTGGTTCCATTTGGCCAAGTCTACACATATACCGGGTCGAAAGAGGTATTCATAACCCGCCGACAAAAGCAAAAACACTAATCGCATGCATGTTATATATAACAAACAATTTAAAGACAATAGAAGTAGTTAGGACCAAACAATTTTACATCAAATTGCAAGGACACAAGTATTAGAAATAACACGAGCACTCAAAAATTAAATCAAGACACATTAACGCACTATAAGAAACACCAAATCAACCACAAAAATTACACATCGAAATGAAAATCCACTTTCACTTTGAGATCATAAGAGTAAAGAACTCTTGTCGAATCAAAAACCAAAAGAAAACATCCAAGTACCAAATCAATAGTAATATCTCAATAAACATCAAACAGTCCTTAACAAACAAACCCATCAAAAAGAAAATCGTGATACGCTCATCAACCACAAGATAAAATAAAGACAAAGTCTTGTAGAATCAATTTAATTAAAAAACAAGAACACTCAGAATCGATCACACACATGAATACATTATAAGAAACACCAAATATGACACAAAAATTACACCAAATCGGCAAAAGAAAACATGACATAAACAAACATTAGGAATGAAAAACCACTTTCACTCTTAAGATCAAAAAGAGCAACTCGTGGTCGAACCAAAAATCAAAAAAAACCAACCAAGTACCAAATCGTTAGTAACATCTCAATAAACATCAAATAAGGTCAAGAAGCAAACCAATCAACCAAAAAGAAAACTCGCTTATCAACCACACGATAAATATAAAGACAAAGTCATAATTAAATTAATTAGAAAAAAACCAGAGCACTCAAGAAACAAATCAAGACACGTGAATACAATATAAGAAACACCAAATAAGCCACAAAAATTACACCAAACGGCAAAAAGAAACATGACATCAACAAACATGAAGAATCAAATGCATTTTCACTCTTAAGATCATCGAGAGCAAAGAACTCTTGTCAAATAAAAAAACAAAGGAAAAAGACTCAAGTATCAAATCAATGATAATATCTCAATAAACATCAAATAAGGTCGAGAAGCAAACCAACCAACCAAAATGAAAACAACATATGTCATCAACCACACAATAAATATAGCACACAGACTTGTAGGACCAAATTAATTAAAAAAACAAGAGCACTCAAGAATCAAATCAAGACACATTAACACATTATAAGAACTACCAAATAAGCCACACAAAAATTACACCAAACCGGCAAAAGAAAACATGACATAAACAAACATGAGAAATGAAAATCTATAAGATGAGAAGAGTGCAACTCTTGTCGAATCAAAAACCAAAGGAAAAAAAGTCAAGTACCAAATAGATTCTAGAAACAAACAAAACAACCAAAAAGAAAACTCCATATGTCATCAACCACACCATTAATATAAAGACACAAATTTCATGGAATCAAATCAACTAAAAAACAAGAGCACTCAAGAATCAAATCAAGACACATTAATACATTACAAGAAATACCAAATAAGCCACACAAAAATTACACGCCAAGCAAAAGAAAACATGACATAAACAAACGCGAGGAATGAAAATCCACTTTCACTGTTAAGATAAGAAGAGTAGCAACTCTTGCCGAATCAAAAACCAAAGGAAAAAAGTTAAGTACCAAATTAGGTTCTAGAAGCAAACAAAACAACCAAAAAGAAAACTGCATATGTCATCAACTACACGATAAATATAGCACAAAGTCTTGTGGAATCAAATCAACCAGAAAAAAACAAGAGCACTCAAGAATAAAATCAAGACAGGTTAATACATTATAAGAAACACCAAATAAAAACCACATAAAGACATCGAGATAGTGAGTGCATTGTGTGGAATTTAAAAATAAAGCATGATAACTAAGCAAGTTCCACTTTTGTTTTAAAGATATTTGAACAATTAGCAAAAATCGCAGAATTACTTTGATGTGGTGGTAACACAATATTCTTCAAAATCCCGAATCGAAATCTACAAGTAAATTGTTATCGTCGCAACACAACAAGTCGTTAGGGCGCCGGATTTTTCCCGCCATAACCCTCCGACGCTCAAGTCGATTAGAGAGCTAAAGAATAACTAGAATTCACAAGACTAGATGTTGTGAAAATGAATTTCATACCTTGAAATGGAATCGAGGTGATACTTATAGATCTCAAAGCCTCGAGTTATTATGTGGTGGTAAAAGGGTGCATGATGGACCATGGGGCCCATTGAGCCCATTGAGGCCATAAGTAAAATTATTGTCGACTTCATTATATTTGGACATTGGGCCTTTTTAATATATATTCATAATAATAAAAATTATGTTGAGCCCATCATAATCCCCCTACTCATGGTTAGACTTTTCAGATCTAGCTTAGTGTGACCACGAGTATATTCGACTCGATTATATCAGATTAATTGTAAATGAATTAAGTAAGATGACTCAATCAAATATGAGGAAAATTGACACTAAAAACCCATTCCAAAAATATATCTCCCTTAAATGGTTATTAAGATTTTTTTTTTTTTAAAAAAAAGATAAAAGTGGGGATAATTAACAACAATTACTCTCTTTCGAGATTTCCGCAAATTTGCCATCATTTACTCAATGTCATAATAAGAAATGAAGTTAATTGCAAAGAAGAAATCATTCACTCAATAATCATCACCAAGAATCAAGCCGCAATGTAATCTCCGACCAAAATCAACACCTTCATTTTATTATAAAAAGCCAAGAAAACTAAGGATTAAATTACCAACACCAAATTGGCCTCGACTATCTCCAAGTGCTTTTGAAAGTTAATAATTCTCATTTTCTAGAAGTTTTGACAACGGGTTCACAAGGTTACCTTTATTTGATAAATGCTTTGTACTTTATAAGATATATATATATATATATAATATTATTAGTCATTTTTACTCATTTTTGTAAAACTCCGAAAAATATAATTTTCACAGATATGAGCCTGAAATGAAGATTTTTTTTTTTTTAATAAACCCGAAATATCATGTGTGGTGTCCGACCAAAGACACTAATGATGGGAAGTAGTTTTGTGGAAATTAAAGAATTTAAAATTATCCAATCCATGTAGATTAATTTCTTTTCAGGATCACTGTGACTAATAAATTAGCTATATTTTATGTATACATATACTTTTTTTGTGGAAATATTGTAAAATTATGATATAAAATTTACAAGTTGTTCAAGCTTCCCGATTTAAATGGTGAAGGAGAATTTGAGCCAAAGCTAATGTATCTTCACATATTCAAATCATGGATAAAAACAAATACATATATTTATACATACAAACACACATATATATATACACGTATATAACGTGATGATTACTGTGTGGAAATATGTCGATGCCGCGCCTGATAAGCCAATAATTAACAACTTAGTTGGCCCAACACCTTCTATAGCTAACCCTCCATTTTTAGTGAGTGTACAAATGGTTTCTCTTGACCAAGAAGATAAATCGACTTGCACTCCGAGTCAATCAACCCACTTCGAGAGGTCAAGCGCTCATGGACCAAAAAGTGACAACACGCAATGTTCCTACACAATTGGTCGCCTCCCGGCGACTTCCTATGGTTAGTGAGAAAGTGACTAATATCGCAGTGTTGATGCGACAATGTCCATCGCCATTTCGCCTCTTCTCGTGGCGGTCCAATTGATCCTACTTATTCGGGAAGCGTTGCTCACCGTAAAGAATTGAAGCTATTCTCAATCTTCCCGAATATACTAATGAAGCTTGGGATAATGTCAATCGAACGAGTCAAGCAATGGACCTTTCGAGTCGAAAGAGAATAGTGATTCTCTCAACTTAATGAAAGCATAGAAAAAGTAAAAGATCGCTTCTTCATCGACGAGAATCCATCACAGAAACATTAGATTCCATTCTCCGGGGATCAAGTCCAATCCAACATCATCGAAGATTGCGACACCTATTTGAATTGGGAGGACTTGAAGACTTTACATAAAAACTCTTATCGTCCCTCTAGCTTATCGACCATACTTCCTCCGTTGGCCAAAGAATTAAATTCTCCTAATGGTTATTTTATCGTTTATATGATATATTTCACAAGTGGATTCAATATTCCCCTGACCACTTCTCTGTAGAAATGCTTCGTAGCGGGTTTATGTCTCCGCCACCTTACTCCGAATGCTATGATGTATTTTGAGGGATTTTGCTATCGCTGAAAGAACTTGGCCTCCCGCTTCGCTAGAAAGCTTTCATACTTTGTTCAACGCTCAAAAATGCCTAATGATTCGTATTTTTACTTCTATCCACGCAGAGGTTGCAATTTTTTATCTTGTTCTACTAACATACGAAGTCCTGGAAAGAAAGGTTTTTTTATATTAGAGATGAAGCTGACGGGATTTCCAATCAACGGAGTAGTTCTCCCACCGCACTTACTGGGAAGTACATCATAACCTCAAACCGCAATAAATCAAGTTATTTGAAACCATATTTGACGGGGTGTTTATTTCCGTTGGTATAGAATTTCCTCTTGCTTAAGTACATTGATTTCATTTTTATACCTTTTTATTATCTCATATGTTTTTATTATTCTTTTTTTTTGTAAAAAGCTAGATCTCGCTTAGCCTCCGACACGCAGCTCCATCAAAATTGGGATCGAGCTCAAGCTCAACACGTAACTTAAAGTGCCCTGGAAGAATCGAGAAAGCCGATATAGTAGGATCAAGGGAGTAGAAATATTAGCAAGATGGAATGCAATAGCTATCTTCACCCCCTCCCCGTGAAAGTGTTGAGCTGAGATCCACCATTCGTGATCCCCCAATGTGGTGTTGTGCCTCGCTTCGATACTCCTAGTGGTAGTAATTCCAAGAGGCAAAGAGACTTTTCTTCAGGGGCCGCACTCGCCACACGAGCCGGCAGCGGCTCTTTGATTCGGATGAATCGTGTTGAAAGAGTCAATCGTTTCGGGATGACAACGACCTTTCGCTGATGGAATAAAACAAGATGTCCTGGTTAATAAGATGATATCGAGAGGTCAATGTGAACCGAGCAAAGTGATCACGGCACTTGGCCGGAGAGTTTGCTCGAGTAATGTTCCATTTATTCACGTATTTATAATTTATTTTTATCTCTTAGATTGTCTCATATATCTAAGTTTTGCTTCTTTTGTTATGCTTACACATGTTAATCTCGCGACCATCCGGGAGATAGATCGTAAAAGTACAAAGAGTCATCGTAATATTATGAAGTCACAAGTAAATCTAGTGGTGAAGAAATCACTAAAATGTTTAAAGATTTGTGTAACATCAAAGAAGAGTCAAGACATCAAATGAGAACCTTAAAATTATGAAGGAGAAATATGATCGAAATCGCACATCGGTAAGAAGTTTTGAGTCTAAGGTCGGTAAAGATATGATTCGTGAATGCGTAAGAGAGAGGTTCTAGGCTTTGTGCTTCACCGCTTTGAGGAAATAACAATGCAACGCGGTTTCTTAGTGTATGATGACACTATTCGCTCATCAGAGCATCCTTCTGGATTCTCGCAAGTTATCAAGATGTCATCATGTTACTGTAACCACATATTCCTCAAGCAGGTGACGCGATCGCCGCTGAGAACCCTAAGCTACTCAAGAAGCGAATGAATGTGGAGATGTTACTTCCATCGTTGAAGTTGATTGATGCCGACTCTCGGCCGATGAAAGAAGTTGATTTCTTGTTTCAAGTTTTTTTTTTTAATTACTTTTTAAGTTTTTTTTATGTAATAAGGTGTTATGGTTGGAATGAAGTGTGGTATGTTTTATTCTCAAGAATAAGATTCTTAAATAAATTTAAGAAATTGACAAAACAAATTTATTTCATAAGTTAACCGCTCAAATTATCCGGTTAGCCATTAACCTCAAGCGACAATGGGGTATTCTCGGGGATAATTGCCTTTTGACCTCTTAAGGAGTCGAGCATGGGATTCCTGAGTCGAGCTAGCAGTGCTCATTCTTGACCTCATGGGAATCTCATCAACTATCCGGTCATCGTATATATATATATATTTGTTTTACGAAGGAATGAAAATGGTCGATATATATATAAAAAGTGATTTTATTCCAACTTGTCATGCTAGCTTTACACATAAAAACACCGAAATTAAACAAGTATAACCAACAAGTACACATGCTTAAATAGATATATCAAAGATCTTCAAGTTTTCTTCTTTTTCACCGATAATATTTTCTCGAGATTTGCCACATTCCAAGACGTGGAACTTTGCTTCCATCCAAACGCCGCAAACGATATGCTCCCGGGTTTACCACTTCTTCAACCTTATATGTCCTTCCCATTTTCGGGGTCGAGCTTCCAAGTCCGGCGAGTGATGTCCGCTTTTCTCAACACTAAATCTCCAACTTGAAAACTTTTTGTGAACCTTACGTTATAAGCTCTTTCCATCCTCGTCCTAAACATTTGTGCTCACAGAATGGTTTTTTTCTCCGACTTCATCAAGTAGATCAAGATTCGCCTACCCCGTGTCATTATGTTCAACATCAGATCGCTCACTCTCCAGACACTTCTCCTATTCTCCGCCGGAGCAATAGCTTCAACCATAAGTTAAGTTAAATGGTGATTCTCCCTGAAGTTCACGGGTGGTCCTCAGATGCCCAAAGTACATCGGGAAGCCTCGCCTTACCCATACACCTTTAGCAGCCCCCAACCTTGTCTTAAGATGTTGTAAGATGGTGCGGTTGGTAACTTCAACTTGTCCATTCGCTGAGGATTTCCCACCAAGTAAAGAATTGTTTTATGGAAAGACTATCGCACCACTCCTTAATTCGAGATCCTCGAATTGAGTGCCATTACCGACATCGCGTGGGCCGAGGAATACCGAATCTACATATGATATTTGCCCACAAAACTTAATGACCGCTTTCTCCGTAATCTTGCCAAAGGTTCACTCTTCCACCCATTTTGTGAAGTAGTCCACGCCTACTATCGTAAAATCCACAGCCTACTATCGTAAATTTTCTTTGTCCCGCTAAAGTGGTATGGTCCCACTAAATCGATCCCCCATCGAGCGAAAGGATAAGTGGCTTTCCAAAGTTGCATTAACGCAAAGCCAGTCGACGATGAATGTTGGAGTGCTCTTGATACTTAATGACAACGCCGAACTAATTCTTTCGCATCTTTCGCATAGTGGCCAAAAATATCTCGCTTTAACGCCTTAGTCGCTAAAGCTTTCCCACCTAAATGATTACCACAAATTCCTTCACGGATTTCCCGCAGATATAGTTCGCTTGTGGTGAGGCACTTCAAATACGGGCCGAGAGTATCCTTTCTTATAAAGTTCTCCATCAATAATCAAAAACGATGCCCGGATCTTAACTTTATGCGCATCTTTGATGACATCGAAGTTCGCCATCGTCAAATACTTAACAATCTCATCCTTCCAACCAGCTCATCATCTTCTCGCGCACGTGATTTGCAATCCTTCTCCATCCACCGACTTGTCGAGGAAAGAAAATGATCTTTCTCGCTTTTACTCCCGCCATAGAGCCAAAGCCGCTTTAGCCAAATGATCGCCAAAGAGTTCTCTCGTTTCCTGGACTTCGCTTTATTAAACTATTATCAAACCTAGAAATTAAATCTTTGCTAAGCTCAAATACTTAACCATTTTTTCATCTTTTTCGCTTATATGTGCCTTCCACTCCGATTAACTACCAAGTTGCGAATCATCATGGACTACAAGATTTCTCGCCTCCGCCGCAAGTGCCAACTCATTCCAAATAAAAGTGCTTCATATTCAGCTTCATTATTAGTGGTTAAGAATTCAAACCTCGATAAAGATACTCAAACCTATCTCCCCTGGGGCTTTTATTACTATTCCACTCTCCACTTCCCGCCGAGGTAGATGATCCATCGACAAACAAGCGTCCAAGTTGGGTCGAGTTTGATGCCCCATTGCACTCCATCTCCACTAAAAATCGCTAACACTTGTGCCTTGATTGTCGGGTTCAGTCGAATTCAAGCCCATGCTCACTAAGCTCGATAGACCACTTCACCAATCTTCCGTGGTTTCGTGGTTACCAAGAACTCGCTTGTTGGTCGTTGGTTTGTCAACACTACTATCGGGTGAGATGGAAATAAGTGGCTAAGTTTTCTCGGCAAAGAAGAACAGAGCTAAAGCCAACCTTTCTATATCCGGGTATCTCGCTCCGCTCCTTGCAATGCATTTACGACCGACGAGTAAATCGCTGGTGTTCTCTTCTCTTTCTGACTAAGATAACACCGACAAATTTCTTTCGCTTCATGGCCGATATAAAAATAACGCTCTCCTTTATCCTTTCGCTAACAAGCGGCGGCGAAACCAAATACCTTTTTCAATTCTTCAAAAGCTCTTTCGCATGAACTTGTCCATTCAAGCTTTTTCGCTTGTCCGAGTATTTTGAAGAATGGCAACCCTTTGTCCGCCGATCTCAAATAAATTGATTTAACGCCGCTAAATGTCCCGCCAATCGCTGACCTTTAAAGATCTCGAGGTGGAGGCATATGCATGATCGCTTTTATCTTCTGGCTCGCTTCAATCCCCTTTCGTAAATCATGTAACCTAAGAACTCCCTCATGTGACTCCAAAGGCACATTCGGCAGATTAAGTTTTAAGTTATTAATCTTCAATATACTAAAACATTCTCGTAGATCTCAGAATATGGTTTATCGCTCGCCACTCTTAACGAGCATGTCATCAATGTACACCTCCATATTTTTACCTATCCGCATTCAAACATCTTGTTCATCAATCTCTCGATAAGTTGCTCCCCGCATTCTCGAGGCCAAAGCGGCATCACTCAGAGCAATATACCCTCGATCACTACAAAACTGGTTTTTTCGATCCTCTTCCGCTTAGTCAGATCTGATTATACCCTTGATAAGCATCCAAAACTAAGCAACTCACATCCTCGCGTTGAATCGACTAACAAATCTATCCGGAAGAGAAAAGGATCTTTTTGACACGCTTTATTCAAGTCCGTGAAATCAATACAAAGACGCCACTTTCCTCCCCCGATTTTCGCCACCAAGACTACATCAAGCAACCATTCAGATAATTCACCGGCCGCACATACTTAGCCACAAGTAACTTGTCAACTTCTTCCTTGACGTGTTTACTTTTTCTCGCTCCAAACGTTCTTTTTCTTTGTTTTACGGGTCTCATGTTAGTGGTCCACATCGAGTCGATGAAGCATTACATCCGGAGGTATACCAGCTTAAATCATTCATCTCCCATGCAAAAATGTCGACATTTTCTCTAAGAAATGCGCTTAAGCTCACTTCTACCTCAGGGCCGACTTGTTCCTATTCTAAGAACCTCAACTATCACTGTGAACCACCTCAATGATCTGAAGTTCTCTCTACTACTAACTGCTTCACGACTTTCTCTTCTTTGCCTCTCGACCCGCTTTCTTTTCTCGATTCATTCTCCAATGAATAGACAACTTTTTCTTTCCCCTTATTTGTCAGGCCGCCGCCACATCCTCCTCCGCTCAGCTTCTTCGCAGTATTGGCGTAACATTCTCTCGCCACTCTTATATCCCCATTTCCTCTCCTATTCCCTCCCGGAGTTGGAAATTTCACCTTCATATGATAAAGTTGATGCCACCGCACGAAATAGATTCAAACTAGGTCGCCCTAAAATAACATCAGACAGAGGGGGCCTCACTACCAAGAACCTAACCATCTTCGTAGTCCTCCCAGATATGAACCTAACGAGAGAGGAAGAGTAACTTCTCCTGTGAGCTTTCACGGTTTCCCGTAAAATCCAAAGAAGATGAGTGTGGATGGCCGAGTTGTGCATTATCAATCCCCAATTGTAAGTGCGATGCATTATAAAAATGATATCCGCCGAACTACCACTATCCACTAAAATCTTCGACCCAAAAGTTAGACATCGTCGCCGATATTACTAAAGCATCATTATGCTCACTTGCGGTCCCATTTAAATCAATCATCGAACATGATCTCTCCTTCGTATACATGAACATCATAAATTTGTTCTAATGATTGATCGATCCGTGAATGCACTCCTTCGTAGCACGCACAGGCTTTCTTGCTCTATGAGAATCTCCTCCCGTTGGTCCTCCGTAAATAATTCCAATCACTCCTACCGTGGGCAAATTATGTTTTTCCTGGTTCTTTTCTCCCACCGCCACTAAAGATGATCCCGATTAACATCTTTCGACTTTGATGCGCCATTTCTCTTTGATGGTCTTCTCGATTTGTCCACAAATTTTTTCAGATACCCCTTCTTATGAGCTTTTCGATCTCATTCTCGAGATGATGACTCTTCCGTTGTATGTCCCCATCTCGGTGAAAATGACAATATTTCTGATTTTCGACGCTTCGATTTTCTTTCACGGGTCGAGGTGGTTGAATTAACCCTTCAAGGCTCGCTACTACCAATATCTCCGATCTTCTAGCCTTTTTAGGGCGAATCACTATAACCATGAGGCGGGACGTGCTTCCGTTTTTCTTTTTTTCCCTTCGGCTTTTCTTCTTCTCTCAGATTTCTTTTTGTGATTCCACTCACGTAAGTAGTCTCTTCTATCCTTATATACTTTTTTCAAATTCTAATCAATAACTCCTCTAGGGTACATGGAGGTTTTCCACCATGGACTTTCAACCTCCCATGACGCAAATTTTGTCAGATTATCCCTCGCTTAGTAACTCATGATCGACATGAGGTACTTCATGTACCGCTTCGACAAAGCGCATCACATAATCACGCAGTGTTCTCCATCCCGCCGTGAAATTGAAAAGATATGCCGCAGCCTTTTAGTGGTATTTGCGATTTATCGAAAATTGATGTAAGAACCTTTGGCTACCGCCAAAGCCAAGAATGGTGCACGGGAAGTTGGTTGAACCATGCTAAAGCGCGCTGTTAGTGTGGTTCGAATATCTTACAAAGATGCGGCATCACTTAAGTTATAAAGGTCTCCATTCGCTAAAAACTTATCAAGATGTTTCAGGATCTCCGCCCATCGAATCAGAAGATTGGCAACTTTAATCCCAACGGAAGTTGATTCGCCAAGGATGGCAATATAAAGCGACTACGCTTTTTGTCCGGTAAGATAGCAAGTGATGTTGGTTCACCGCTTCTTCTCGCATCGGGATGGGACATTTCGAGTCATTGCATGTGTCCTATTATTGGGCGGGAGATGAGTGCTCGCTTCCTACATCACCGATGCTCAACTCTCCTATGCCTAACACGCTGCGTGGAGCTGATCGCTGCCTCATCTCCTTTTCTTTTCTTCGCTTCAACTCGCTCCCGACCGAGCCGGAGCAGTAATCCGGCTCGATAGAGGATCGGGGGGCTTTTCTTTGTTGCGCTGCGGAATATATCAGGCTACATCGCTGAGTAGCATTTCTCACAACAAAGATCATCCATCATAGCTCTTAACGCCTGAGTGATTTGAACAACTTCGGCTGGTCGATTAATCGCGAGGGGCAAATGATCGCTCTCCGGTGTTGTGGTGGTCGTTGATCCACTCCATTCTCAATTGGTCCTTCAAGATGAGAGACGCCTTGCGACTAGCTCCTCGAGCCGCTTCTTGATCCGCTTTGATCCTCAATGTGCAGTAGTAGCGTAGTAAGTTCCCACAGACGGCGCTAATGATGTGGTGGTAACACAATATTCTTCAAAATCCCGAATCGAAATCTACAAGTAAATGGGGTTATCGTCGCAACACAACAAGTCGTTAGTGGCGCCGGATTTTTCCTGCCGATAACCCTCCGACGCAAGTCGATTAGAGAGCTAAAGAATAACTAGAATTCACAAGACTAGATGTTGTGAAAATGAATTTCATACTTGAAATGGAATCGAGGTGATACTTATAAGATCTCAAAGCCTCGAGTTATTATCCACAGATAGGCAAGATGGACCATATGGGCCCATCGAGCCCATTGAGGCCATAAGTAAAATTATTGTTGACTTCATTATATTCGACATTCGGGGCCTTTTTAATATATATTCATAATAATAAAAATTATGTGAGCCCATCATACTCCATTCAACTTGGTGCTTTCTTAATTTTCACACCTTAAATAGAAGTGTTATACACCAACTTGATATAATTAGAGGGGAAAATACAACTCAAATATCACTATTCAATCAAACTCGGGAAAAATTATCGCATGCAATCAAAACTTTGTCAGCAGGATTAAATGTTAGTTATTCAATGAAAAATGAAGTTAATCAAAGATGCTAACATTTCTCTAAAGTTAAGAACCTATATCACATACCGATAATGACATCGACCTTAAGATGAAGAAAATGCATAACTTTGCTAATCGCCCGCCATTGGTCCTCGCAAATAACAAAGATGCGTATTGGTTATTAATATTATCGCATATGCTTGTTGATTTTCTCGACTTGTAAGAAAGAAGCCGGGTTTCACCTTGTTAGACGTAAGGAACACTCAAGAAAATCCAAGCTTTGTGCTCCTTCAAAGTTCTTGCCAACCAGCCCAACCCCTCGTACAAGCCGTCCCCTTTCAGAGCACAAGTTCCCTGCCTATACGATTTCCTTTGTTTAAGATAGAAGCTACCAACTTTTTGCTAGTTAAGTTAGTGATTCACCTGCGGAAAGCAAATGGGAATTCCATAGCTGATAGCTTGAGCCTGCTTCCATAGAGTCTGATGAACAACATGAAGCGCACATTTAGCATACGCATCATATAATTACCATAAAGATAAGGTAAAAGAATGCAAAAATGCGCCAAATAAAAGAGAGACAATGTCTCCGAAATATAAATTGTACTATATAGCAAAACTAAAAGCAAGTGCCAACCTCAATTCCTAGCAATCTTCGCTGTAATCATACAGATGCAACTTCAGTTAAAAGATGCTCAACGAATTAGTACCGGAAATCTTTAGCTACTACACATCTGAAATATAAAATTGCTTAAAATGGGAAATGATAAAGGCGAAGATTTAACCTTAATATCTGGATGAGTCCATCAGAATTCTCCAAGAGATGGATGAGGCCATTAACTCCACCTCCAAAGACTCACGCATGTCGTCAGAATTAAAACATGGACGAAAACTAAGAACTCAATCTTGACACAAGTTCAATGACTAAGTGGAAGCTTACACAAGTTAAGAAAATATGTACCTGCGCTCTGTGTAAATCCACCAAAATCCATGAATTACCTGATTAGCAAGTGTTGCTAGTGAATCTGGGGTTCTTTAGAACTTGTAACCAAATCATCATCTATGCTGAGCTTTGTCTTTAAACCATTAGGCAACGCCTGTGGACTTTGGGATGAGAATAAAGATAATGAAAAACCAAAAAAAAATCTAAATTACTTCAAAGGTGTCAAATAAAAAAAAATCTCAATTACCTCATTTTGCACATTAGATCCACCACTCTTCTGCCAACACCACCAGTAGCTCCACCACATTTTATTCCAAAATTGTACATTGCTTTTACTGCTTACCTAGGTGATGGACCAGAGAGTTTCTCGTCAAAAATCCAGAGAACTCTAGATAAAATAAAAAATGAAGATTAAATGAAACAACAAATGAAGAATATTAAAGGCAAGAGCAACAGACTCATTTTACAACACTAGACAACAACAACAACAACAACAACAACAAACTAAGCCTTAATCCCACTACGTGGGGTCGGCTATACGATCATATCGCGCCATCGTATACGGCCATAAGCCATATTTTCATTTGTTTGTGTATAACACGCCTTGTTTAATAGCTTCTTTCCAAATCTTTTTAAAGCCCACCGCTTCTTTTGATTTGTGTGAGTGATTCCCTTACCTTCTAAAATGTCGCATGTCGCATCTAAAGGTCTCCTATATACATGTCCAAACCATCTTAATCGTGTTTCTCTAATTTTCTCATCTATCGTGCTACTCACACTTTGTTTCTAATGTGTTCATTTCTTATTCTATCTAATCTAAGGTGTCCGCACATCCATCTTAACATTCTCACCGCTTACCCTCATTTTTTGTTCGTGTTCATATTTAGTCGCCCAACATTCTCCGCGCTCCATAAAGCATTGCGGGCCTTATGGCCGTTTTATAAAATTTTCCTTTCAATTTAATGGTATTTTACTGGCCACAAAGGATAAGATGCACTCCTCCATTTATTCCAACCCGCCGGATCCTATGTGTGACATCTTTATCGATTTCTCCGTTTTTCTTCAATTATAGATCCTAAGATTTAAAACTCTTTGTTATACTCACTTCACGTCCATCAATTTTAACCTTCGCCTCATTGTTCTCGTTGTTTTTACTAAAGTGGCATTCCATGTATTCTGCTTTTATTTCTACTTATAGTAAAACCTTTGATTCGAGTGCTTCTCTCCAAACTTCCATTTTCAGATTTACTCCTTCCCTTGCTCCATCAACTAAAACTATATCGTCCGCAAAAAAGATACATCGAGGGATGAATTTTTGTGTTGTTTAGTGATTTCATCAATTATTAGATAAAAAGGTAGCGGCTTAGAGCGATCCTCGATGCAAACCTATAAGGTTTGGGAATTCACCAGATATTCCCGCTGGTGTCCCGATACATGTTATATCATCATACATATCTTTTATGACATCTATGCAAGCTATTTTTATTCCTCATTTTTCCAATACGCGCCACATTATATCCCGATTGACTTATCGTACGCTTTTCAAGGTCAATAAAACCATATGTAAATCCTCGCTTTCTCTCGTTATATTGTTCACATAATCGCCTAATTGTTGTATAGCTTCAATCGCGACCTTCCCGACATGAAGCCAAATTGATTATCTAATATACTTATTCTTGCTTCTATAACTCTTTCCCATAGGGGCTTATCAGATGCAATCCGAATCGATAGAAACCGTGATTTTTATCGTAGGATTCAACTTCATGAAGTAAAAGCACTAAACAAAATGAAAATCGAAAAACAATCGCCTAGATGATATACCAATCAAGCATGAAAATGTCTGTGGAGTTGGAATCGTACGACTTACTAAATTATTTAATGTTATCTTAAAAACTAAAAAATGCCTAATGAATGGAGAAAAAGTATATTGATACCTATATATAAAAACAAAGGGGACATATAAAATTGTGCAAATTACAGGTTCCGATGCCATCAACTTTCTAACCACCACGGAAATCGTAAACGATGTCAAAATCTTATCCCTCTCGCCCAATCCTTCACAACTAACCCAACTTTCAATATCTTCGTCATCAAAAAGGCGCTTTTAGTTGACGAATGCATCGCCACGCCCAATATTGGCACACCCATAGAAATACTCCATGCAAGAATTCCAACCACAATGGCTCATAAACCCACCAGTTGCAACATGCCCCAAAATCTCCAACTGTGGGGCCAAATCTCTCACCACGAAAGTTCCACTTTTGTTACTTTAGCATATATGAACAATTAGCGAAAATCGAAGAATTACTCCATTTAGTTGATGCTTTTAGAATTTTGCCACCTAAAACAGAAGTGCTATATACCAACTTGATATAATAAGGAGGGGAAAACACAACTCAAATATAACTATTCAATCGAACTTTGGGAAAAATTATCGCGTGCAATCAAAGCTTTGTCATGGATTAAATGTTAGTTATTCAATGAAAAATGAAGAATCAAAGATGCCGACATTACTTTAAAGAAGTAACCAAATCACATACCGATAATGACTCACTCACCTCGAGATGAAGAAAATGCATTTTCACTCTTAAGATCATAACATAGCAAAGAACTCTTGTCAAATAAAAAACAAAGGAAAAGCAACAAGTATCAAATCAATGATAATATCTCAATAAACATCAAATATGGTCGAGAAGCAAACCAACCAACCAAAAAGAAAACAACATATGTCATCAACCACACAATAAATATAGACAAAGTCTCAGTAGAACAAAATTAATTAAAAACAAGAGCACTCAAGAATCAAATCAAGACACATTAGACATTATAAGAGATACCAAATAAGCCACACAAAAATTACACCAAACCAGAAAAGAAAACATGACATAAACAAACACGAGGAATGAAAATCCATAAGATCATAAGAGCGCAACTCTTGTCGAATCAAAAACCAAAGGAAAAAAGTCAAAGTACCAAACAGTTCTAGCAAAGAAACAAAACAACCAAAAAGACAACCGCACATGTCACCAACCACACGATAAATATAAAGACAAAGTTTGTGGAATCAAATCAACTAGAAAAACAAAAGCACTTTAATCAAATCAAGACACATTAATACATCATAAGAAATACCAAATAAGCCACACAAAAATTACACCAAACCGCAAAAGAAAACATGACATAAATAAACATGAGGAATGAAAATCCACTTTCATCATAAGATTATAAGAGCAAAGAACAACTCTTGCCGAATCAAAACCAAAGCAAAACAATCAAGTACCAAATAGATTCTAGAAGCAAACAAAACAACCAAAAACAAAAAACCGCATATGTCATCAACCACACGATAAGAATAGCACAAAGTTTTCAGGAATCAAATCAACCTTAAAAAACAAGAGCACTCAAGAATAAAATCAAGACAAAGTTAATACATTATAAGAAACACCAAATAAAACCACATAAAGACATCGAGATAAATGAAAGTGCATCAGGTGGAATTTAAAAATAAAGCATGACAACTAAGCAAGTTCCACTTTTGTTACTTTAGCATATTTGAACAATTAGCTTAAAATCGAAGAATTACTCCATTTACCTGCTTTTAGAATTTTGCCACCTTAAATGTATGCTATATACCAACTTGATATAATAAGGAGGGGAAAACACAACTCAAATATAACTATTCAATCGAACTGGGAAAAATTATCGCAATCAAAGCTTTGTCAGCAGGATTAAATGTTAGTTATTCAATGAAAAATGAAGAATCAAAGATGCCGACATTACTTTAAAGAAGTAACCTAAATCACATACCGATAACGACTCACTCACCTCGAGATGAAGAAAATGCATAACTTTGCTAATCGGCCGCCATTGGTCCCGCAAATAAGAACATGCGTAAGTTATTAATATATTGCATATGCTTGTTGATTTTCTCGATTTGTAAGAAAGTTTCGGTTTCGACTTGGTAGACGGGCGGAACACTGAGAAAATCCAGAAATTCTTTATACTCCTTCAAAGTTCTTGCCAACTAGTCCAACCCCTCACAAGTCGTCCCTTTCGTGAGCACAAGTTCCCGTGATATACCGTTTTCTTTTAAGATGAAGTTACCAACTTTTTGCTAGTTAAGTTAGTGATTCACCGCGGAAAGCAAATGGGAATTCCATACCATACTGAGTCCGTTCCATGTAGTCCATTTAACAAATAAGCGCACATTTGAAGATATGCAACATATAATTATCATAAAGAAATGGCAAAAGAATGCAAAATACGCCAAATAAAAACAGACAATGTCTCGAAATATAAATTGTACTATATAGCAAACCGAGCAAGTGCCAACCTCAATTTCTAAATTTCACGAAAAGTCGGAAAAAGCTCCAAAGCAAAGAGAAGTTCAACAAGTTCACGTGATAAAGTCTCGATCTTCGCCGTAATTATACAGATGCAACTTTAGTTACAAGATGTCAACGCATTAAGACATCAAAATCTTTAGCTACTACATACCAAAATCTAAAATTGCTTAAAACGGGAAATGAAAAAGGCGAAGATTTAACCTTAATATCCGGACGAGTCAATAAGAATTCTCCAAGAGACGGATGAGGCCATTAACTCTACTCCATTACTCACGCATAAGTCAGAAATTAAAACATGGACTTAAACTAAGAATTCAATCTCGACACAAGTACAATGACAGATCGAAGCTTACCCGCTAATAAGGTGGCGCCGGTGAATCTACTTTGCTTCCTTCATACCTCCCGCGGTTTTTAACCCGGAGACAACAAATTCACATTCTAAATTCTAGATGTCGAATATCGCCTACATTTTGACGAGAAATTATTTGGTTTCTTGGTGTAAAGTGGACAATATGATAACGGAAGCAAGTTGATGATTGCACGTGAATTTCAAAATTTCACCTAGTTTTTGCCACTTGCTCCTAATGGTCTTATTTTTTCCTGAGACCTGGGGACATGGAATATTTTCCGCAATACAACCCCGTGAGTATCAACACCAAAAATTTCAAAGCAAATGAGCATTTTAGAGAATTTCCAAGCTTACCTTGTTCCAATCCATATCATTCCAAAGCATCTCCCCGTAATATAATCGATGTACTACAATCAAACCAAGTAAAATCAATTAAAAATAAACCCAAACTAAATAAATAGTGAACACCGAAAAATTTTTTACAACCCATACCTCGGTCGAAGAGGTACTCATAAACCGCCCGACAAAAGCAAAAACACTAATCGCACGCATGTCATATATAACAAACAATTTAAAGACAATCAAGTAAGCAAGGACCAAACAATTTTACATCACATTGCAAAGACACGCTATTTTAGAAAAAAACTCGAGCACTCAAAAAATCAAATCAAGACACATTAATGCATTATACGAAACACCAAATCAACCACAAAAACTACACATCGAAATGAAAATCCACTTACACTCTAAACATCATAAGAGCAAAGAACTTGCCGAATTAAAACCCAAAAGAAAACATCCAAGTACCAAATCAATAGTAATATCTCAATAAACATCAACAGTGGTCCATAACAAACCAACCTATCAAAAAGAAAATTGCATGCGCCATCAACCACACGATAAATATAGCACAAAGTCTTGCGGAATCAAATTAGTTAGAAAAAACCCAGAGCACTCAAGAAATAAATCAAGACACGTGAATACAATATAAGAAACACCATATAAGCCACAAAAATTACACCAACGGGCAAAATAAACATGACATAAACAAACATGAAGTTAATCAAATCCATTTTCACTCTTAAGATCATAACATAGCAAAGAATCCTTCACAAATAAAAAACAAAAGGAAAAGCAGACAAGTATCAAATCAATGATAATATCTCAATAAACATCAAATATGGTCGAGAAGCAAACCAACCAACCAAAAAGAAAACAACATATGTCATCAACCACACAATAAATATAGCACAAAGTCTTCAGAGAACAAAATTAATTAAAAAACAAGAGCACTCAAGAATCAAATCAAGACATTGAAGACATTATAAGAGATACCAAATAAGCCACACAAAAATTACACCAAACCAAGCAAAAGAAAACATGACATAAACAAAACATGAGGAATGAAAATCCATAAGATCATAAGAGCGCAACTCTTGTCGAATCAAAACCAAAGGAAAAAAGTCAAAGTACCAAATAGTTCTAAAGAAAGAAACAAAACAACCAAAAAGACATAACCGCACATGTCACCAACCACACGATAAAATAAAGACAAAGTCTTGTGGAATCAAATCAACTAGAAAAAACAAAAGCACTCAAGAATCAAATCAAGACACATTAATACATCATAAGAAATACCAAATAAGCCACACAAAAATTACACCAAACCGGCAAAAGAAAAAACATGACATAAATAAACATGAGGAATGAAAATCCACTTTCACCGTTAAGATTATAAGAGCAAGAAAGAATCTTGCCGAATCAAAAACCAAAGCAAAAACAATCAAGTACCAAATAGATTCTAGAAGCAAACAAAACAACCAAAAACAAAAACCGCATATGTCATCAACCACACGATAAGAATAGCACAAAGCCAGGAATCAAATCAACCTTAAAAACAAGAGCACTCAAGAATAAAATCAAGACAGTTAATACATTATAAGAAACACCAAATAAACCACATAAAGACATCGAGATAATGAGTACATTGTGAGGAATTTAAAAATAAAGCATGATAACTAAGCAAGTTCCACTTTGTTACTTTAGCATATTTGAACAATTAGCTAAAATCAAGAATTACTCCATTTAGCTTCTGCTTTTAGAATTTGCCACCTTAAATGTATGCTATATACCAACTTGATATAATAATGAGGGAAAACACAACTCAAATATAACTATTCAATCGAACTGGGAAAAATTATCGCTATGCAATCAAAGCTTTGTCAGCAGGATTAAATGTTAGTTATTCAATGAAAAATGAAGAATCAAAGATGCCGACATTACTTTAAAGAAGTAACCTAAATCACATAGCCGATAACGACTCACTCACCTCGAGATGAAGAAAATGCATAACTTTGCTAATCAAGTCGCCATTGGTCCCCGCAAATAAGTTAACATGCGTAGTTATTAATATATTGCATATGCTTGTTGATTTTCTCGCATTTGTAAGAAAGAAGTTGGTTTCGACCTTGGCAGACGGGCGGAACACTGAGAAAATCCAAAGAAATTTTATACTCCTTCAAAGTTCTCGCTAACTAGTCCAACCCTCGTACAAGTCGCCCCCTTCGTGAGCACAAGTTCCCCGCATATACCGTTTTCTTTAAGATAAGCTACCAACTTTTTGCTAGTTAAGTTAGTGATTCACCGCGGAAAGCAAATGGGAATTCCAAACCATAGCTTCGAGCCCGTTTCCATAGTAGTCCGATTAACAACATGAAGCGCACATTTAGATATGCAACATATAATTATCATAAAGAAATGGCAAAAGAATGCAAAATACGCTAAATAAAACAGTAGACAATGTCTCGAAATATAAATTGTACTATATAGCAAAACCGAAAGCAAGTGCCAACCTCAATTTCTAGCCCTCACTTAAAAGTCGGAAAAAAGCTCCAAAGCAAAGAGAAGTTCAACAAGTTCACGTGATAGTTCGATCTTCGCCGTAATTATACAGATGCAACTTTAGTTACAAGATGTCGAACGATTAGTACCGAAAAATCTTTAGCTACTACACATACCAAAATCTAAAATTGCTTAAAACGGAAATGAAAAAGGCGAAGATTTAACCTTAATATCTGACGAGTCAATAAGAATTCTCCAAGAGACGGATGAGGCCATTAACTCTTCCATTACTCACGCATGTCAGAAATTAAAACATGGACTAAAACTAAGACCAATCTTCGACACAAGTACAATGATCGATCGCTTACCTCGCTAATAAGTGGGCGTCGTGAATCTACTGCTTCCTTCATACCTCCCCGGGTTTTTAACCTGGAGACAACAAATTCACATTCTAAATTCTGATGTCGAATATCGCCTACATTTTTGACGAGAAATTATTCAGGTTTCTTACAAAAAGGGACAATATAGACAACTAAGCAAGTTGATGATTGCACGTAAATTTCAGCAAATTTCACCTAGTTTTGCACTTGCTCCTAATGGTCTTATTTTTTCCGGGAGACCTGGGACATGGAATATTTTCCGCAATACAACCCCGTGAGTATCAACACCAAAAATTTCAAAGCAAATGAGCATTTTAGAGAATTTCCAAGCTTACCTTGTTCCAATCCATATGCTCCGAAAGCAGGCATCTCCTGCGTAATATAATCAGATGTACTACAATCAAACCAAGTAAAATCAATTAAAAATAAACCCAAACTAAATAAATAGTGAACACTGAAAAAAATTTTTTACAACCCATACCTGGTCGAAGAGGTACTCATAAACTGGCCCGACAAAAGCAAAACACTAATCGCACGCATGTCATATATAACAAACAATTTAAAGACAACTGAAGTAAGCAAGGACCAAACAATTTTACATCACATTGCAAAGACACGCGTCTTAGAAAAAAACTCGAGCACTCAAAAATCAAATCAAGACACATTAATGCATTATACGAAACACCAAATCAACCACAAAAACTACACATCAGAAATGAAAATCCACTTACACTCTAAACATCATAAGAGCAGCAACTCTTGCCGAATTAAAACCCAAAAGAAAACATCCAAGTACCAAATCAATAGTAATATCTCAATAAACATCAAACAGTGGTCCATAACAAACCAACCTATCAAAAAGAAAATTGCATGCGTCATCAACCACACGATAAAATATAGACAAAGTCTTGCGGAATCAAATTAGTTAGAAAAACCCAGAGCACTCAAGAAATAAATCAAGACACGTGAATACAATATAAGAAACACCATATAAGCCACAAAAATTACACCAACGGGCAAAATAAACATGACATAAACAAACATGTTAATCAAATCCATTTTCACTCTTAAGATCATAACATAGCAAAGAATCCTTGTCAAATAAAAAACAAAAGGAAAAGCAACAAGTATCAAATCAATGATAATATCTCAATAAACATCAAATATGGTCGAGAAAAACCAACCAACCAAAAAGAAAACAACATATGTCATCAACCACACAATAAATATAGACAAAAGTCTTTGAGTAACAAAATTAATTAAAAAACAAGAGCACTCAAGTTAATCAAATCAAGACACATTAGCACATTATAAGAGATACCAAATAAGCCACACAAAAATTACACCAAACCGCAAAAGAAAACATGACATAAACAAACACGAGGAATGAAAATCCATAAGATCATAAGAGCGCAACTCTTGTCGAATCAAAACCAAAGGAAAAAAGTCAAAGTACCAAACAGTTCTAAAGAAAAACAAAACAACCAAAAAGACAACCGCACATGTCACCAACCACACGATAAATATAAAGACAAAGCCTGTGGAATCAAATCAACTAGAAAAACAAAAGCACTCAAGAATCAAATCAAGACACATTAATACATCATAAGAAATACCAAATAAGCCACACAAAAATTACACCAAACCGCAAAAGAAAACATGACATAAATAAACATGAGGAATGAAAATCCACTTTCACTCTAAGATTATAAGAGCAAAGAAGAATCTTGCCGAATCAAAAACCAAAGCAAAAACAATCAAGTACCAAATAGATTCTACAAACAAAACAACCAAAAACAAAAAACCGCATATGTCATCAACCACACGATAAGAATAAAGACAAAGTTTTCAGGAATCAAATCAACCAGAAAAAACAAGAGCACTCAAGAATAAAATCAAGACAAAGTTAATACATTATAAGAAACACCAAATAAACCACATAAAGACATCGAGATAAATGAGTACATTGTGAGGAATTTAAAAATAAAGCATGACAACTAAGCAAGTTCCACTTTTGTTACTTTAGATATTTGAACAATTAGCTTAAAATCAAGAATTACTCCATTTAGTTTGCTTTTAGAATTTTGCCACCTTAAATGTATGCTATATACCAACTTGATATAATAAGCGAGGGGAAAACACAACTCAAATATAACTATTCAATCGAACTCTGGGGAAAAATTATCGTGCAATCAAAGCTTTGTCATAGGATTAAATGTTAGTTATTCAATGAAAAATGAAGTTAATCAAAGATGCCGACATTACTTTAAAGTTAAGTAACCTAAATCACATACCGATAATGACTCACTCACCTCGAGATGAAGAAAATGCATAACTTTGCTAATCCGCCATTGGTCCGCAAATGCTAACATGCGTAGTTATTAATATATTGCATATGCTTGTTGATTTTCTCAGATTTGTAAGAAAGAAGCCGGGTTTCGACTGGGTAGACGAAGGAACACTCGAGAAAATCCCAGCTTTTATACTCCTTCAAAGTTCTTGCCAACTAGTCCACCCCTCGTACAAGTCGTCCCCTTCGTGAGCACAAGTTCCCCGCATATACCGTTTTCTTTAAGATGAAGTTACCAACTTTTGCTAGTTAAGTTATGATTCACCGCTGAAAGCAAATGGGAATTCCACACTCATAGCTCGAGCCCGCTCCATAGAAATCATTGAACAAACATGAAGCGCACATTTAAAGATATGCAACATATAATTATCATAAAGAAATGGCAAAAGAATGCAAAAATACGCTAAATAAAACAGACAATGTCTCGGAAATATAAATGTACTATATAGCAAAACCGAAAGAAAAGTTGCCAACCTCAATTTCTAGCCCTCACGAAAAGTTGGAAAAAGCTCCAAAGCAAAGAGAAGTTCAACAAGTTCACGTGATAAAGTTCTCGATCTTCGCCGTAATTATACAGATGCAACTTTAGTTACAAGATGTCGAACGCATTAGTACTAAAATCTTTAGCTACTACACTCAAAATCTAAAATTGCTTAAAACGGGAAATGAAAAAGGCGAAGATTTAACCTTAATATCTGATTTAGTCAATAAGAATTCTCCAAGAGACGGATGAGGCCATTAACTCTACTCCATTACTCACGATAAGTCAGAAATTAAAAACATGGACGGAAACTAAGAATTCAATCTCGACACAAGTACAATGATCGTGATCGAAGCTTACCCGCTAATAAGGTGGTGTCGTGAATCTACTGCTTCCTTCATACCTCCTCAAGGGTTTTTAACCTGAGACAACAAATTCACATTCTAAATTCTAGATGTCGAATATCGCCTACATTTTTGACGAGAAATTATTTGGTTTCTTACGTAAAGGGACAATATGTACAACGGAAGCTAAAGTTGATGATTGCACGTAAATTTCAAATTTCACCTAGTTTTCGCCACTTGCTCCTAATGGTCTTATTTTTTCCTGAGACCTGGGACATGGAATATTTTCCCAATACAACCCCGTGAGTATCAACACCAAAATTTCAAAGCAAATGAGCATTTTAGAGAATTTCCAAGCTTACCTTGTTCCAATCCATATCGCTCCGAAAGGTGCATCTCCCGCGTAATATAATCGATGTACTACAATCAAACCAAGTAAAATCAATTAAAAATAAACCCAAACTAAATAAATAGTGAACACCGAAAAAATTTTTTACAACCATACCTCGGGTCGAAGAGGTACTCATAAACCGCCCGACAAAAGCAAAAACACTAATCGTGACGCATGTCATATATAACAAACAATTTAAAGACAACTGAAGTAAGCAAGGACCAAACAATTTTACATCACATTGCAAAGACACGCGTCTTAGAAAAAAACTCGAGCACTCAAAAATCAAATCAAGACACATTAATGCATTATACGAAACACCAAATCAACCACAAAAACTACACATCAGAAATGAAAATCCACTTACACTCTAAACATCATAAGAGCAGCAACTCTTGCCGAATTAAAACCCAAAAGAAAACATCCAAGTACCAAATCAATAGTAATATCTCAATAAACATCAACAGGGTCCATAACAAACCAACCTATCAAAAAGAAAATTGCATGCGTCATCAACCACACGATAAATATAGCACAAAGTCTTGCGGAATCAAATTAGTTAGAAAAAACCCAGAGCACTCAAGAAATAAATCAAGACACGTGAATACAATATAAGAAACACCATATAAGCCACAAAAATTACACCAATGGGCAAAATAAACATGACATAAACAAACATGAAGAATCAAATCCATTTTCACTCTTAAGATCATAACATAGCAAAGAACTCACAAATAAAAAACAAAAGGAAAAGCAGTCAAGTATCAAATCAATGATAATATCTCAATAAACATCAAATATGGTCGAGAAGCAAACCAACCAACCAAAAAGAAAACAACATATGTCATCAACCACACAATAAATATAGCACAAAGTTTGTAGAACAAAAATTAATTAAAAACAAGAGCACTCAAGAATCAAATCAAGACACATTAAAGACATTATAAGAGATACCAAATAAGCCACACAAAAATTACACCAAACCGGCAAAAGAAAACATGACATAAACAAACATGAGGAATGAAAATCCATAAGATCATAAGAGCGCAACTCTTGTCGAATCAAAAACCAAAGGAAAAAAGTCAAAGTACCAAACAGTTCTAGCAAAGAAACAAAACAACCAAAAAGACAACCGCACATGTCACCAACCACACGATAAATATAGACAAAAGTCTTTGTGGAATCAAATCAACTAGAAAAACAAAAGCACTCAAGAATCAAATCAAGACACATTAATACATCATAAGAAATACCAAATAAGCCACACAAAAATTACACCAAACCGCAAAAGAAAACACGACATAAATAAACATGAGGAATGAAAATCCACTTTCATCATAAGATTATAAGAGCAAGAAAGAACTCTTGCCGAATCAAAAACCAAAGCAAAAACAATCAAGTACCAAATAGATTCTAAGCAAACAAAACAACCAAAAAAACAAAAAACTCGTATATGTCATCAACCACACGATAAGAATAAAGACAAAGTTTTGTGGAATCAAATCAACCGTAAAAACAAGAGCACTCAAGAATAAAATCAAGACAAAGTTAATACATTATAAGAAACACCAAATAAACCACATAAAGACATCGAGATAATGAGTACATTGTGAGGAATTTAAAAATAAAGCATGATAACTAAGCAAGTTCCACTTTTGTTACTTTAGCATATTTGAACAATTAGCTTAAAATCAAGAATTACTCCATTTAGTCTGCTTTTAGAATTTTGCCACCTTAAATGTATGCTATATACCAACTTGATATAATAAGATGAGGGAAAACACAACTCAAATATAACTATTCAATCGAACTGGGAAAATTATCGCGTGCAATCAAAGCTTTGTCAGCAGGATTAAATGTTAGTTATTCAATGAAAAATGAAGAATCAAAGATGTCGACATTACTTTAAAGAAGTAACCTAAATCACATACCGATACCCACTCACTCACCTCGAGATGAAGAAAAATGCATAACTTTGCTAATCGGGTCGCCATTGGTCCCGCAAATAAGAACATGCGTAAGTTATTAATATATTGCATATGCTTGTTGATTTTCTCGATTTGTAAGAAAGAAGTTTGGTTTCGACCTGGTAGACGAAGGAACACTGAGAAAATCCAGCACTTTATACTCCTTCAAAGTTCTTGCCAACTAGTCCAACCCTCGTACAAGTCGTCCCCTTCGTGAGCACAAGTTCCCGTATATACCGTTTTCTTTAAGATGAAGTTTACCAACTTTTTGCTAGTTAAGTTAGTGATTCACCCAGGAAAGCAAATGGGAATTCCATACCATAGCTCGAGCCCGTTTCCATGTAGTCCGATGAACAACATGAAGCGCACATTTAGATATGCAAACATATAATTATCATAAAGAAATGGCAAAAGAATGCAAAAATACGCTAAATAAAAACAGAGACAATGTCTCGAAATATAAATTGTACTATATAGCAAAACTCGAAAGCAAGTGCCAACCTCAATTTCTATTTCTCAAAAAAGTCGGAAAAAGCTCCAAAGCAAAGAGAAGTTCAACAAGTTCACGTGATAGTTCTGATCTTCGCCAGTAATTATACGATGCAACTTTAGTTACAAGATGTCGAACGACATTAAGACCAAAATCTTTAGCTACTACACATACCAAAATCTAAAATTGCTTAAAACGGGAAATGAAAAAGGCGAAGATTTAACCTTAATATCCGGACGAGTCAATAAGAATTCTCCAAGAGACGGATGAGGCCATTAACTCTAAAGCTCCATTACTCACGCATAAGTCAGAAATTAAAACATGGATTTAAACCAAGAATTCAATCTCGACACAAGACAATGACGATCAAGCTTACCGCTATAATGTGGTGCCGGGTGAATCTACTTGCTTCCTTCATACCTCCGCAAGGGTTTTTAACCTGAGACAACAAATTCACATTCTAAATTCTGATGTCGAATATCGCCTACATTTTTGACGAGAAATTATTTGTGTTTCTTGGTAAAGCGGACAACATGACAACGGAAGCAAGTGATGATTGCACGTAAATTTCAGCAAACGGCCTCACCTAGTTTTTGCCACTTGCTCCTAATGGTCTTATTTTTTCCTGGGAGACCGGGACATGGAATATTTTCCGCAATACAACCCCGTGAGTATCAACACCAAAAATTTCAAAGCAAATGAGCATTTTAGAGAATTTCCAAGCTTACCTTGTTCCAATCCATATCGCTCCAAAGCAGTGCATCTCCGCGTAATATAATCGGGATGTACTACAATCAAACCAAGTAAAATCAATTAAAAATAAACCCAAACTAAATAAATAGTGAACACTGAAAAAAATTTTTTACAACCCATACCTGGTCGAAGAGGTACTCATAAACTGGCCCGACAAAAGCAAAAACACTAATTGCACGCATGTCATATATAACAAACAATTTAAAGACAACTGAAGTAAGCAAGGACCAAACAATTTTACATCACATTGCAAAGACACGCGTCTTAGAAAAAAACTCGAGCACTCAAAAATCAAATCAAGACACATTAATGCATTATACGAAACACCAAATCAACCACAAAAACTACACATCAGAAATGAAAATCCACTTACACTCTAAACATCATAAGAGCAGCAACTCTTGCCGAATTAAAACCCAAAAGAAAACATCCAAGTACCAAATCAATAGTAATATCTCAATAAACATCAAATAGGGTCCATAACAAACCAACCTATCAAAAAGAAAATTGCATGCGTCATCAACCACACGATAAATATAGCACAAAGTCTTGCGGAATCAAATTAGTTAGAAAAAAACCAGAGCACTCAAGAAATAAATCAAGACACGTGAATACAATATAAGAAACACCATATAAGCCACAAAAATTACACCAATGGGCAAAATAAACATGACATAAACAAACATGAAGAATCAAATCCATTTTCACTCTTAAGATCATAACATAGCAGCAACTCTTGTCAAATAAAAAAACAAAAAGAAAAATAAGTATCAAATCAATGATAATATCTCAATAAACATCAAATATGGTCGAGAAGCAAACCAACCAACCAAAAAGAAAACAACATATGTCATCAACCACACAATAAATATAGCACAAAGTCTTGTAGAACAAAATTAATTAAAAAAACAAGAGCACTCAAGAATCAAATCAAGACACATTAGCACATTATAAGAGATACCAAATAAGCCACACAAAAATTACACCAAACCGGCAAAAGAAAACATGACATAAACAAACATGAGGAATGAAAATCCATAAGATCATAAGAGCGCAACTCTTGTCGAATCAAAAACCAAAGGAAAAAAAGTCAAAGTACCAAATAGGTTCTAGCAGCAAACAAAACAACCAAAAAGACAACTGCACATGTCACCAACCACACGATAAATATAGCACAAAGTCTTGTGGAATCAAATCAACTAGAAAAAACAAAAGCACTCAAGAATCAAATCAAGACACATTAATACATCATAAGAAATACCAAATAAGCCACACAAAAATTACACCAAACCGGCAAAAGAAAACATGACATAAATAAACATGAGGAATGAAAATCCACTTTCACTGTTAAGATTATAAGAGCAGCAGCAACTCTTGCCGAATCAAAAACCAAAGCAAAAACAATCAAGTACCAAATAGATTCTAGAAGCAAACAAAACAACCAAAAACAAAAAAAAACTGCATATGTCATCAACCACACGATAAGAATAGCACAAAGTTTTGTGGAATCAAATCAACCAGAAAAAACAAGAGCACTCAAGAATAAAATCAAGACAGGTTAATACATTATAAGAAACACCAAATAAAAACCACATAGCACATTGAGATAGTGAGTACATTGTGAGGAATTTAAAAATAGGCTATGACAACTAAGCAAGTTCCACTTTTGTTACTTTAGCATATTTGAACAATTAGCTTAAAATCGAAGAATTACTCCATTTAGCTCTGCTTTTAGAATTTTGCCACCTTAAATGTATGCTATATACCAACTTGATATAATAAGGAGGGAAAACACAACTCAAATATAACTATTCAATCGAACTCTGGGAAAAATTATCGCGGCAATCAAAGCTTTGTGCAGGATTAAATGTTAGTTATTCAATGAAAAATGAAGAATCAAAGATGCCGACATTACTTTAAAGTTAAGTAACCTAAATCACATACCGATAATGACTCACTCACCTCGAGATGAAGAAAATGCATAACTTTGCTAATCTGGTCGCCATTGGTCCCGCAAAAGAACATGCGTAGTTATTAATATATTGCATATGCTTGTTGATTTTCTCGCATTTGTAAGAAGTTAGTCGGGTTTCGACTTGGTAGACGAAGGAACACTGAGAAAATCCAGCAGCCCTTTATACTCCTTCAAAGTTCTTGCCAACTAGTCCAACCCTCGTACAAGTCGTCCCCTTTCGAGCACAAGTTCCCCGTGATATACCGTTTTCTTTAAGAGAAGCTACCAACTTTTTGCTAGTTAAGTTAGTGATTCACTGCGGAAAGCAAATGGGAATTCCACACCATAGCTCGAGCCTGCTTCCATAGAGTCCGATGAACAATATGAAGCGCACATTTAGATATGCAACATATAATTATCATAAAGAAATGGCAAAAGAATGCAAAAATACGCCAAATAAAACAGAGACAATGTCTCTCGGAAATATAAATTGTACTATATAGCAAAACCGAAAGCAAGTGCCAACCTCAATTTTAGCCCTCACGAAAAGTGGAAAAAAGCTCCAAAGCAAAGAGAAGTTCAACAAGTTCACGTGATAGTTCTGGATCTTCGCCGAATTATACGATGCAACTTTAGTTACAAGATGCTTAACGATTAGACCAAAATCTTTAGCTACTACATACCAAAATCTAAAATTGCTTAAAACGGAAATGAAAAAGGCGAAGATTTAACCTTAATATCCTGGACGAGTCAATAAGAATTTCCAAGAGACGGATGAGGCCATTAACTCGCTCCATTCCATTACTCACGACAAGTCAGAAAATTAAAACATGGATTTTAAACTAAGAATTCAATCTCGACACAAGTACAATGACCGATCGGGCTTACCCGCTAATAAGGTGGTGCCGGTGAATCTACTTGCTTCCTTCATACCTCCCGCGGGTTTTTAACCCGGAGACAACAAATTCACATTCTAAATTCTAGATGTTTAATATCGCCACATTTTGACGAGAAATTATTGTGTTTCTTAAGGTAAAGTGGACAATATAAACGGAAGTGTTGATGATTGCACGTAAATTTCAGCAAATTTCACCTAGTTTTTGCCACTTGCTCCTAATGGTCTTATTTTTTTCCGGAGACCTGGGACATGGAATATTTTCCTGCAATACAACCCTGTGAGTATCAACACCAAAAATTTCAAAGCAAATGAGCATTTTAGAGAATTTCCAAGCTTACCTTGTTCCAATCCATATTGCCCGAAAGGTGCATCTCCCGCGTAATATAATCAGATGTACTACAATCAAACCAAGTAAAATCAATTAAAAATAAACCCAAACTAAATAAATAGTGAACACTGAAAAAAATTTTTTACAACCCATACCTGGTCGAAGAGGTACTCATAAACTGGCCCGACAAAAGCAAAAACACTAATTGCACGCATGTCATATATAACAAACAATTTAAAGACAACTGAAGTAAGCAAGGACCAAACAATTTTACATCACATTGCAAAGACACGCGTCTTAGAAAAAAACTCGAGCACTCAAAAATCAAATCAAGACACATTAATGCATTATACGAAACACCAAATCAACCACAAAAACTACACATCGTAAAAATGAAAATCCACTTACACTCTAAACATCATAAGAGCAAAGAATCCTTGCCGAATTAAAACCCAAAAGAAAACATCCAAGTACCAAATCAATAGTAATATCTCAATAAACATCAAACAGGTCCATAACAAACCAACCTATCAAAAAGAAAATTGCATGCGCCATCAACCACACGATAAATATAGCACAAAGTCTTCATGGAATCAAATTAGTTAGAAAAACCCAGAGCACTCAAGAAATAAATCAAGACACGTGAATACAATATAAGAAACACCATATAAGCCACAAAAATTACACCAACGGGCAAAATAAACATGACATAAACAAACATGAAGTTAATCAAATCCATTTTCACTCTTAAGATCATAACATAGCAAAGAATCCTCACAAATAAAAAAACAAAAGGAAAAGCAAATAAGTATCAAATCAATGATAATATCTCAATAAACATCAAATATGGTCGAGAAGCAAACCAACCAACCAAAAAGAAAACAACATATGTCATCAACCACACAATAAATATAAGACAAAGTTTCTTAGAACAAAATTAATTAAAAAACAAGAGCACTTGTTAATCAAATCAAGACACATTAGCACATTATAAGAGATACCAAATAAGCCACACAAAAATTACACCAAACCGGCAAAAAAAGAAAAAACATGACATAAACAAACACGAGGAATGAAAATCCATAAGATCATAAGAGTTAACTCTTGTCGAATCAAAAACCAAAGGAAAAAAGTCAAAGTACCAAAAAAGTTCTAGCAAAGAAACAAAACAACCAAAAAGACAATCGCACATGTCACCAACCACACGATAAATATAGACAAAGTTTGTGGAATCAAATCAACTAGAAAAAACAAAAGCACTCAAGAATCAAATCAAGACACATTAATACATCATAAGAAATACCAAATAAGCCACACAAAAATTACACCAAACCGGCAAAAGAAAAACATGACATAAATAAACATGAGGAATGAAAATCCACTTTCATCATTAAGATTATAAGAGCAAGCAGAAAGAATCCTGCCGAATCAAAACCAAAGCAAAAACAATCAAGTACCAAATAGATTCTAGAAGCAAACAAAACAACCAAAACAAAAAAAACCGCATATGTCATCAACCACACGATAAGAATAGCACAAAGTTTGTGGAATCAAATCAACTTAAAAAAAAAACAAGAGCACTCAAGAATAAAATCAAGACAGTTAATACATTATAAGAAACACCAAATAAAACCACATAAAGACATCGAGATAGCGAGTACATTGTGAGGAATTTAAAAATAAAGCATGACAACTAAGCAAGTTCCACTTTTGTTACTTTAGCATATTTGAACAATTAGCTAAAATCGAAGAATTACTCCATTTAGTTTGCTTTTAGAATTTTGCCACCTTAAATGTATGCTATATACCAACTTGATATAATAAGGAGGGGAAAACACAACTCAAATATAACTATTCAATCGAACTCGGGAAAAATTATCGCAATCAAAGCTTTGTCAGCAGGATTAAATGTTAGTTATTCAATGAAAAAATGAAGAATCAAAGATGTCGACATTACTTTAAAGAAGTAACCTAAATCACATACCGGATAACGACTCACTCACCTCGAGATGAAGAAAATGCATAACTTTGCTAACTGGTCGCCATTGGTCCCGCAAATAAGAACATGCAGGTTATTAATATATTGCATATGCTTGTTGATTTTCAGCATTTGTAAGAAAGTTTTCGGGTTTCACTCTTGGTAGACGAAGGAACACTCGAGAAAATCCAAAGAAGCCTTTATACTCCTTCAAAGTTCTTGCCAACTAGTCCAACCCTCGTACAAGTCGTCCCCTTCGAGCACAAGTTCCCCGATATACCGTTTTTTTAAGATGAAGCTACCAACTTTTGCTAGTTAAGTTAGTGATTCACCTCGCTGAAAGCAAATGGGAATTCCACAAACTCATACTGAGCCTGGCTTCCATGAGTCCGATGAACAAATACGGCACATTTGAAGATATGCAACATATAATTATCATAAAGAAATGGCAAAAGAATGCAAAATACGCCAAATAAAACAGAGACAATGCCCTGGAAATATAAATTGTACTATATAGCAAAACCGAAAGCAAGTGCCAACCTCAATTTCTAGCCCTCACGAAAAGTCGGGGAAAAAGCTCCAAAGCAAAGAGAAGTTCAACAAGTTCACGTGATAGTTCCGATCTTCGTAATTATACGTATGCAACTTTAGTTACAAGATGTCGAACGCATTAGACCGAAAATCTTTAGCTACTACATACCAAAATCTAAAATTGCTTAAAACGGGAAATGAAAAAGGCGAAGATTTAACCTTAATATCCTGGACGAGTCAATAAGAATTTCCAAGAGACGGATGAGGCCATTAACTCTAAATTTCCATTACTCACGACACAAGTCAGAAATTAAAACATGGATTTTAAACTAAGAATTCAATCTCGACACAAGTACAATGACCGATCAAGCTTACCTCGCTAATAAGGTGGTGGTGAATCTACTTGCTTCCTTCATACCTCCCGCGGGTTTTTAACCCGGAGACAACAAATTCACATTCTAAATTCTAGATGTCGAATATCGCCTACATTTTTGACGAGAAATTATTTGTGTTTCTTACGAGGTAAAGGACAATATGATAACGGAAGCAAGTGATGATTGCACGTAAATTTCAGCAAATTTCACCTAGTTTTTGCCACTTGCTCCTAATGGTCTTATTTTTTTCCGGAGACCTGGGACATGGAATATTTTCCTGCAATACAACCCTGTGAGTATCAACACCAAAAATTTCAAAGCAAATGAGCATTTTAGAGAATTTCCAAGCTTACCTTGTTCCAATCCATATTGCTTTCAAAGCGGTGCATCTCCGTAATATAATCGATGTACTACAATCAAAACCAAGTAAAATCAATTAAAAATAAACCCAAACTAAATAAATAGTGAACATCGAAAAAAATTTTTACAACCCATACCTGGGTCGAAGAGGTACTCATAAACCGCCCGACAAAAGCAAAAACACTAATCGCACGCATGTCATATATAACAAACAATTTAAAGACAATCAAGTAAGCAAGACCAAACAATTTTACATCACATTGCAAAGACACGCGTCTTAGAAAAAACTCGAGCACTCAAAAATCAAATCAAGACACATTAACGCATTATACGAAACACCAAATCAACCACAAAAACTACACATCGTAAAATGAAAATCCACTTACACTCTAAACATCATAAGAGCAAAGAATCCCCTTTTCGAATTAAAACCCAAAAGAAAACATCCAAGTACCAAATCAATAGTAATATCTCAATAAACATCAACAGGTCCATAACAAACCAACCTATCAAAAAGAAAATTGCATGCGTCATCAACACACGATAAATATAGCACAAAGTCTTATGGAATCAAATTAGTTAGAAAAAACCCGAGCACTCAAGAAATAAATCACACACGTGAATACAATATAAGAAACACCATATAAGCCACAAAAATTACACCAACGGGCAAAATAAACATGACATAAACAAACATGAAGAATCAAATCCATTTTCACTCTTAAGATCATAACATAGCAAAGAATCCTCACAAATAAAAAACAAAAGGAAAAGCAACAAGTATCAAATCAATGATAATATCTCAATAAACATCAAATATGGTCGAGAAGCAAACCAACCAACCAAAAAGAAAACAACATATGTCATCAACTACACAATAAATATAAAGACAAAAAAGTCTTTAGAACAAAATTAATTAAAAAACAAGAGCACTCAAGAATCAAATCAAGACACATTAGCACATTATAAGAGATACCAAATAAGCCACACAAAAATTACACCAAACCTAAGAAAAGAAAACATGACATAAACAAACACGAGGAATGAAAATCCATAAGATCATAAGAGCAACTCTTGTCGAATCAAAAACCAAAGGAAAAAAGTCAAAGTACCAAATAAAGTTCTAGCAAAGAAACAAAACAACCAAAAAGACAACCGCACATGTCACCAACCACACGATAAATATAAAGACAAAGTCTTGTGGAATCAAATCAACTAGAAAAAAACAAAAGCACTCAAGAATCAAATCAAGACACATTAATACATCATAAGAAATACCAAATAAGCCACACAAAAATTACACCAAACCGAAAAAGAAAAACTTACATAAATAAACACGAGGAATGAAAATCCACTTTCATCGTTAAGATTATAAGAAAAAGAAAGAACTCTTGCCGAATCAAAAACCAAAGCAAAACAATCAAGTACCAAATAGATTCTAACAAACAAAACAACCAAAAACAAAAAAACCGCATATGTCATCAACCACACGATAAGAATAAGACAAAGTTTTGTGGAATCAAATCAACCGAAAAAAAAAGAGCACTCAAGAATAAAATCAAGACACGTTAATACATTATAAAAACACCAAATAAACCACATAAAGACATCGAGATAAATGAGTACATTGTGAGGAATTTAAAAATAAAGCTATGATAACTTAGCAAGTTCCACTTTTGTTACTTTAGCATATTTGAACAATTAGCTTAAAATCGAAGAATTACTCCATTTAGTCGGTGCTTTTAGAATTTTGCCACCTTAAATGTATGCTATATACCAACTTGATATAATAAGGAGGGGAAAACACAACTCAAATATAACTATTCAATCGAACTCTGGGAAAAATTATCGCGTGCAATCAAAGCTTTGCTGCAGGGATTAAATGTTAGTTATTCAATGAAAAAATGAAGAATCAAAGATGCTGACATTACTTTAAAGAAGTAACCTAAATCACATAGCTGATAATGACTCACTCACCTTGAGATGAAGAAAAATGCATAACTTTGCTAACTGGCTGCCATTGGTCCTGCAAATAAGAACATGCAGAAGTTATTAATATATTGCATATGCTTGTTGATTTTCTCAGATTTGTAAGAAAGAAGCCGGGTTTCGACCTTGGTAGGACGAAGGGAACACTCGAGAAAATCCAGCAGCCTTATACTCCTTCAAAGTTCTTGCCAACTAGTCCAACCCCTCGTACAAGTCGTCCCCTTTCAGAGCACAAGTTCCCTGCATATACCGTTTTCTTTAAGATAGAAGCTACCAACTTTTTGCTAGTTAAGTTAGTGATTCACCTGCGGAAAGCAAATGGGAATTCCACAGCTCATAGCTTGAGCCTGCTTCCATAGAGTCTGATGAACAACATGAAGCGCACATTTAGCATATGCAACATATAATTATCATAAAGAAATGGCAAAAGAATGCAAAAATACGCCAAATAAAACAGAGACAATGTCTCGGAAATATAAATTGTACTATATAGCAAAACTGAAAGCAAGTGCCAACCTCAATTTCTAGCCCTCACGAAAAGCTGGAAAAAAGCTCCAAAGCAAAGAGAAGTTCAACAAGTTCACGTGATAGGTTCTGGATCTTCGCTGTAATTATACAGATGCAACTTTAGTTACAAGATGCTGAACGCATTAGTACCGAAAATCTTTAGCTACTACACAGTCAAAATCTAAAATTGCTTAAAACGGGAAATGAAAAAGGCGAAGATTTAACCTTAATATCTGGATGAGTCAATAAGAATTCTCCAAGAGATGGATGAGGCCATTAACTCTAGCTCCATTACTCACGACAAGCTGTAAAATTAAAACATGGACGGAAACTAAGAATTCAATCTTGACACAAGTACAATGACTGTATCGAAGCTTACCTGCTAATAAGGTGGTGCTGGTGAATCTACGGTGCTTCCTTCATACCTCCTGCGGGTTTTTAACCTGGAGACAACAAATTCACATTCTAAATTCTAGATGTCGAATATCAGCTACATTTTTGACGAGAAATTATTTGTGTTTCTTACAGGTAAAGGGACAATATGACAACGGAAGCAAGTGATGATTGCATTTTAAATTTCAGCAAATTTCACCTAGTTTTTGCCACTTGCTCCTAATGGTCTTATTTTTTTCCGGAGACCTGGGACATGGAATATTTTCCTGCAATACAACCCTGTGAGTATCAACACCAAAAATTTCAAAGCAAATGAGCATTTTAGAGAATTTCCAAGCTTACCTTGTTCCAATCCATATTGCTTCCGAAAGCAGGCATCTCCTGCGTAATATAATCAGATGTACTACAATCAAACCAAGTAAAATCAATTAAAAATAAACCCAAACTAAATAAATAGTGAACACTGAAAAAAATTTTTTACAACCCATACCTGGTCGAAGAGGTACTCATAAACTGGCCCGACAAAAGCAAAAACACTAATTGCACGCATGTCATATATAACAAACAATTTAAAGACAACTGAAGTAAGCAAGGACCAAACAATTTTACATCACATTGCAAAGACACGCGTCTTAGAAAAAAACTCGAGCACTCAAAAATCAAATCAAGACACATTGATGCATTATACGAAACACCAAATCAACCACAAAAACTACACATCAGAAATGAAAATCCACTTACACTCTAAACATCATAAGAGCAAAGAACCTTGCCAATTAAAACCCAAAAGAAAACATCCAAGTACCAAATCAATAGTAATATCTCAATAAACATCAACAGGGTCCATAACAAACCAACCTATCAAAAAGAAAATTGCATGCGTCATCAACCACACGATAAATATAGACAAAGTCTTCGGAATCAAATTAGTTAGAAAAAACCGAAAGCACTCAAGAAATAAATCACACGTGAATACAATATAAGAAACACCATATAAGCCACAAAAATTACACCAATGGGCAAAATAAACATGACATAAACAAACATGAAGAATCAAATCCATTTTCACTCTTAAGATCATAACATAGCAGCAACTCTTGTCAAATAAAAAAACAAAGGAAAAGCAGTCAAGTATCAAATCAATGATAATATCTCAATAAACATCAAATATGGTCGAGAAGCAAACCAACCAACCAAAAAGAAAACAACATATGTCATCAACCACACAATAAATATAGCACAAAGTCTTGTAGAACAAAATTAATTAAAAAAACAAGAGCACTCAAGAATCAAATCAAGACACATTAGCACATTATAAGAGATAACAAATAAGCCACACAAAAATTACACCAAACCGGCAAAAGAAAACATGACATAAACAAACATGAGGAATGAAAATCCATAAGATCATAAGAGCGCAACTTGTCGAATCAAAACCAAAGGAAAAAAAGTCAAAGTACCAAATAGTTCTAAGAAGAAACAAAACAACCAAAAAGACAATCGCACATGTCACCAACCACACGATAAATATAGCACAAAGTCTTGTGGAATCAAATCAACTAGAAAAAACAAAAGCACTCAAGAATCAAATCAAGACACATTAATACATCATAAGAAATACCAAATAAGCCACACAAAAATTACACCAAACCGGCAAAAGAAAACATGACATAAATAAACATGAGGAATGAAAATCCACTTTCATGTTAAGATTATAAGAAAAGAAGAACTCTTGCCGAATCAAAACCAAAGCAAAAACAATCAAGTACCAAATAGATTCTAGGAAAAAACAAAACAACCAAAAAAAAAAAAACCGCATATGTCATCAACCACACGATAAGTATAAAGACAAAGTTTTGTGGAATCAAATCAACAGAAAAAAACAAGAGCACTCAAGAATAAAATCAAGACACGTTAATACATTATAAAAACACCAAATAAACCACATAAAGACATCGAGATAAATGAGTACATTGTGAGGAATTTAAAAATAAGCTATGCATAACTTAGCAAGTTCCACTTTTGTTACTTTAGCATATTTGAACAATTAGCTTAAAATCGAAGAATTACTCCATTTAGTGCTTTTAGAATTTTGCCACCTTAAATGTATGCTATATACCAACTTGATATAATAAGGAGGGGAAAACACAACTCAAATATAACTATTCAATCGAACTCTGGGAAAAATTATCGCGTGCAATCAAAGCTTTGCTGCAGGGATTAAATGTTAGTTATTCAATGAAAAATGAAGAATCAAAGATCTTGACATTACTTTAAAGAAGTAACCTAAATCACATAGCTGATAATGACTCACTCACCTTGAGATGAAGAAAAATGCATAACTTTGCTAACTGGCTGCCATTGGTCCTGCAAATAAGAACATGCAGAAGTTATTAATATATTGCATATGCTTGTTGATTTTCTCAGATTTGTAAGAAATAGGGTTTCGACTTCGTAGACGAAGGAACACTGAGAAAATCCAAGAAATTTTTATACTCCTTCAAAGTTCTTGCCAACTAGTCCAACCCCTCGTACAAGTCGTCCCCTTTCAGAGCACAAGTTCCCTGCATATACCGTTTTCTTTAAGATAGAAGCTACCAACTTTTTGCTAGTTAAGTTAGTGATTCACCGCGAAAGCAAATGGGAATTCCACACCATAGCTGAGCCGCCTCCATGTAGTCCGATGAACAACATGAAGCGCACATTTAGATATGCAACATATAATTATCATAAAGAAATGGCAAAAGAATGCAAAAATACGCCTAAATAAAAAAAGAGACAATGTCTCGGAAATATAAATTGTACTATATAGCAAAACTGAAAGCAAGTGCCAACCTCAATTTCTAAATTTCACGAAAAGTCGGGAAAAAGCTCCAAAGCAAAGAGAAGTTCAACAAGTTCACGTGATAGGTTCGATCTTATTTGTAATTATACGATGCAACTTTAGTTAAAAGATGTCGAACGGATTAAGATCGAAAATCTTTAGCTACTACATAGTCAAAATCTAAAATTGCTTAAAACGGGAAATGAAAAAGGCGAAGATTTAACCTTAATATCTGGATGAGTCAATAAGAATTCTCCAAGAGATGGATGAGGCCATTAACTCTAGCTCCATTACTCGCGACAAGCTGTAAAATTAAAACAAAATGCTCCTCTCGATTAAGAAGTAAAAATAAGCAAAATTAGCTATAGTAAACAAGTAAATGAGATGAGCATTAACAAAAGTTGATTGTTCAAACATGCATGTCATTATTTGAATTGACTCATAGTATTTAACAAGATTTAAAAGAATGAAGAACCTTCAACTTGTGCATGAGAATGAAATACAATTCCTTGTTCAATCTAGGGACCGCAGATGAGCTCACTAAAATGACTTTAACAAAATCCTAAACTAATCATTTCATAAGCAATGACTTTAAAAAGAAGCAACTAAAAGGGAAAACAAATTTTTGCAAAGTGAAAAGAGATTAAAGGAAACTTTACCATCTTGTCAGTGTTGTAAGAAGCCACGCTGCCGATGCCAGATTTCCAATGTTGACCAGCCCACAATACCTCACAACCCAATGATAATGAGGAGTCACACACTGCAATGACTGCAAACACCCATCTTTGGCTTTTCCCAAGTTCAAATTTATCAAAATGTTAACCCGAGATAACTATTCTTTGGTTGAACATGCATTTTACTTCATCTATGTAATGAATGACCGTTTGACCTTCACAAACTAATCAAAGATATGATCAAAAACATAAGTGATTCATATGAATGAATTGAAACTACAATGCTAGTATTTGATGCCTTAAAATGTTTTAAAAAAATTGAAAAATAGAAATGAAATTGCACCATCATGAAGCTCAGTGTCCCGACTTTTCAAAGTCAAATAAGATGTATGTGATGGAAGCCCTCTTGTCCCTATATATCGCATGTTTAATGTCTTTAGAAGACAAAGTGTAATATTCTTATTACTCTTAAACTATATCCTGTGAGATTGTTATGGTAAACCTTTTGCCATCTTGTGGAGTCATTATGTGTCCCGCATTTTCCACAGACAACATACACAAGATAGCATACAAAGAAGAAACGAAAAAAAAAAATGTACCCCGTTAGTATTTCTTGGTTTGTTTGACTTGAAGGAAAAAAAAAGAGCAGGTAATTTATTCCTTCAAAACTTGTTGCCCGAGAATCTAAAGAACTTATAGTGGACATCCATCGCTTTTAATGCTTAGCTAGGTGATGGACGAGAGAGTTTGTCATCGTAAATCCAAAGAAGTCCGATAAATAAAATATTAAATACAACGAAATAACAATAAAATTATAATACGTATCTAGAAAACATGGTTGAAGTTTCCATTGCCAATTTTCTGGAAAAGAAAAACATTAGTTAGTTAGTAAAGCATTTTAATAATTAGCGTTCTCTTTATTTTCATGAAAATCCGAACGGTAGCGTGAAAGTCCATCACCACCAATACCAGCGGGGTAAAAACCTGGAGACATAAAATTCACATGCTAAATTCTCGAAGAGGGCAAAAAAGCAACCAAATAATTCGTACATGAATTTCAAAGGGAAAAGTTGTGGAGATAGTAAAAAGGTATGGATAATACATGTTACTTTCCAATCAAAATTTCCAAGTCAGGGGCTCTAATCTGTGACACTAAAGTAAAGATAAATATTAAATCCTAATACAAAAGTTAATTACTTCAAGAAAAAGCTAGAACCACCAATGTCCTCGTTGAGTTAGATTTATATGCATAAGAATAAGGGAACTTAGAGAGCACGGTAAGCATACACTTACTGACCTTAGTGTCTAACTTCTCGTATAGTCATGCAATGATGCACAATACAAAACTCAACTTTCAAAAATATCTTAGCTAAGGGAAGGCAGACGGAAGAAAAATGTATTCCCAAATGTGCTTTTATGTTTTTATGTTTTAGGCCAATTAACACAAACTACAAACCAACATTGCCACTAGGGCTATCAAGATGATTCAGGTTCCAGAAATAAATCTACTTAATTGAAATATACATCAACAAATAGATGTAAATGTTAGTCATGCTGCCGATTGAATTCCTCATAGCAATCACATTAACAAAAAAGATTATAAGCCCATTACTAAAATTAAACCATGAAATAAAACAATTTACCCGATGCAAGAAATTGAAGACTTTATACGGAGTCAGAAATAAAATGAAGAAAAAATGAATTATCCCAAAGGTAGAAAAAGAAATAAACAGAACTATTAACAATTAAATTGCAATTAATAATTGGTTAGCCTAAAAAAATCAGCAAGTACAGTATATGGAGATTGACCAGAAAAAAACCTCTTAATATATCTAATATAATTCCAACTGCAACTTAATATTTCTTGTATAATCCAAATCAATTACCTTAGAGCATTTTCCCGGAGATTGAGGCGTCGAAACCTCCGGCGACGGAAATATACCTCATCCTCCGCCGCCGCTGGACTTCCACAGTGACGGCTCCGACTTGGTCCACTTCAGAACCTCAGCGTCCGCCGATGGACTCCACAATTTTCCACCTTTGGACTATTATCTTTCTCAAGAAATGTTTCTTTTCTTGACTTCTCAACACAACCCATATCAATACAACCGAGATCCATTTCTCACTACGGAAAACCCAATTAATAAATAAAAAAGGATTTCTTGATTTCTTTTCTTTGAGGGAGGGGGTGGTGTGGGTGATGAATACAAAAGAAAACAAGAGGGCTTTTAATATCCAAGACGATTATTCAAAGAAATTGGACGGGAGAAAGAAATTTCAGAAGAGGATGTTTTTCTTTGTTTTGTAATGAAGAAACTATCCGTTGAAGGACGAATATATCGGTCCCCAACGGTCAAATGGACGAATATATGACGGTGAAACATGACGGTGAAACAAAGCTGGCGATGGTCTGGTTCTAATGATCGCTCTCCGATTCGCCGGGATATTTCTTCTCCTCAGACCTCAAATCTCCCTCTGACATATATTAACAGTCTAATTACTAATAATATAGGATTAGAGGATTAGAGGATTATAAATTTTAAACACACCGACTTGAAAGCCTTTCAACTTAAACCTTCCTTATTCAATCTTACCGTTGATTTTATTCCCCAGCTTTCCTTATGAGTTATAAGGAAGGTTTAAAAACACAATGAGTTATATAGGGAAATTAGGAAAATACCCAATAAGGGATATTAATGAAAAATGCCCCACTTTATTAACTAATGAAATATACATCTTTTCGGCTTCAAAAAAAGAAATATACCTCTTTTCAGCCCTAAAATATCTAAAATATCCTTTAATTTAAAAAAACAAAAAAAAACAAAATTTAGAGCGATGTTTCCGTACATATTTTGAAATAGTTTTATAAACTTTTTTACATTCAATGTAACAATTTTAAAATAGAATCAAACAATATTCGCAAAATACAAGTTAATGTTTTTTATTATTGAAGTCAAAAAAAAAAAAAAATAGACCTACCTCATAATCATTAAAACTACACTCAAGACTATATATTTATGTTTGATCTTTGAAAAATGAAAAATAATTTTTCATAAATACGCAAGGCGCAACTTCATCATCGTATTTTAGTCATGTTTTAATCCTTCATAAGTGTAAAGATTACAATTTTGAAAAATATCAAAATATATTGATAAATATAAAATATATTTTCTATTAACATGAAAAGTATGTTAATAAATATAACAAACAATTTTCTATATATAAAAAGAATTATGAATATAATTTTATATTAAATAATTTTTTTAGATTTTTTAGAACTTGTATTTTTAGATTTAGGGCCTGGTGAAGGATTAGATGAATTGATACATCATTTTTTTCATAATTGGTATATCTGTATAAAAAATAAAAAATTAGAGAGTCGGTCATAAGCCAATCAACTAATTTGAATAAGAGCCTCGTTAAAACCGACCAATGTAAAAGGCGCGAGGTGCCTTTGGTAGAAATTGAGGACTCATAAGATGACCGAGAAGAGGACTCAAAAACTTAATAAGTTATAGAATCTTTTATGTTTTATAAAATCGGGGAATTTTTAAAAATCTGATAATTGTGGATAGTGGATATTGTTTTTATCCATGTACATAAGAAAACTATTTTCTACTCAATTTGACAAAAATGTCCCTCATTTAATTTGAAGATTTTGAATTTTGAAATTGATGTAATTAATGTTTTCCTTGAAAATCGTGTACACTTCCCTCCAAAGCCACACACTCTTGTATAAAATCGTATAAACATATCGTGTCATATATCGTGCCCATGTGTCGTGCCAACCCCATGTACATATACATATACATATCGCCCCAAAAAAATAGTGTAAATATCATGCATATCACGATATTGTGCATGTTTATATCGTGCCTCATTTAATATTAGACACGATATCGTGCCTCATTTAAAATTGGACTGGAAAATGAGGCACGATATCAAATAAATGTTCATGCCTATACATATACATATTCCCCATCTAACTTTTTGCTTTAACTTTTTACTTTAACTTTTGCTTTTAACTTTTTGCTTTTAACAAGGTACCAAATATCGTGCCAATGTAGAGAAAATATCGTACATCCAGTTAAAATATGCACGATATCGTGCCTAAATTTAATTGAGCCACGATATCGTGCCTATATTTGGCACAAGCACGATATCATGCCTAATTTTAACTGAGGCACGATATATCGTGCCTTTTTTTATGTATATGTACATATTCTAAAAAATTGTCTATTAATTTTGAAAATTGTTTCAATAAAATTTAAAAATATTTGTAATTTATTAAAAAAATGTCAAAAATCCACAAAATCATTTTAAAATCTAAATATTAAAATCTATAATTTATTTTAAAAATATAAAAAGAATCGAAAAAAATCTATAATTTTTTTAAAATCTAAATATTAAAGATTATAATTTATTTTAAATATGAAAATTAAAAAATAAATAAACTTTTTTTTAAAATATTTGCCATTATCTAAAATATGGAAATTTATTTAAAAGTCTCAAAAATTGTTCAACACCATGAAAAGTGGATTAAAAAATGAAAATTGTTGAAGGCTTTCGAAAAAAAATATCAGATTTTTTATAAAATACAAAAAGTGAGTAGAGAGAGAGGAAAAATAAAAAGATTGGGCCATCAAAAAAAAAAAAAAAAAAAAAAAAAAAAAAAAAGATTGGGTCACATCTACTTTTGCATTTAAAATTTAAGGGTATTTGAGTAAAAGAACCACAAAAGTTGATAGAAAACTATGTTTTTTATCCTACATGTCAAAAAACTCTTGCACCTATTCCAAGTGGGTAATTTGCCCTATTTGCTCTAAAATATGTATAACTTGTAAGTTTTGTGTTGAAAATGATGAGAATTCGATTTATGTGAATAACCGAATAAACACGTGTTTAATCAAAAATTTCATCTTCTATTGTAAACATCGGTAAATGTCATGACACTTTTTCTTAAAAATTAAAATAATATAAAGGCAAATGCATGGGTCAATGAAGATAATAAGTTGGACAAATTTGATACAGTAAAAGGCCTGTGAGACAACCCAATATCAGATACTGTATATTATTTCTAGGGAAAATGATAAAAATGCCCACATATTTAGTACAAAATCCTGCAAAATACTTACTTTTAATAAACATTACCTAACAATACGTTATCCGGTCTCATATTCCACCAAATACGCTCCAAGTTATATCCTTCTCACACAATACGGTGCACATAAAACAACCACAAAAAAACAGAGCACCAATTAGAGATCCGAAATGCAGCAGCCAAAACAAGTGCGCAAACACTGTGCGAGGAGAAGAACAAGGAGAATACACTTTTTCAAGCACAAAGGAAGAAGAATCGGACTGCAGATCAGGAAAAAGAAGAACATACAGGAACAAAAAAGCAACAAATAGAAGAAGAAAGCGGGACAAAAATTAAGTTACCAAGCAACCTAATCAAAAAGCAATGCTTATTTTATTATGGAAAAAAAATGTTTACATAATTGCACATCGATTTCCGGATAACCTTGGTAGGATGAAGGAACACTCAAGAAAATCCAAAGAAAGATTGTGCTCCTTTAAAGTTCTTGTCAACCGGTCGGCCTAACCTCGTACAAGCTATCCGCCAGAGCACAAGTTCCCCGCATATACCATTTTCTTTGTTTAAGATAGAAGCTACCAATTTTTGTTAGTTAAGTTAGTGATTCACTCCGCGGAAAGCAAAAATTATTCCACGGTGATAGCTTGAGCCTCCTTCCATGTAGTCCGATGAGCAACATGAAGCCCACATTTAGCATACACAATGTATAATTACCATAAAGATAAGGTAAAAGAATGCAAAAATGCGCCAAATAAAATAGAGATAATGTCTCGGAAATATAAATTGTACAATATAGCAAAACTGAAAGAAAGTGCCAACCTCAATCCCTAGCAATATTCGTTGTAATTATACAGATGCAACTTTAAGTAAAAGATGTTGAACGTATTAGTATGGGAAATCTTTAGCTACTACTCAGTCAAAATCTAAAATTGCTTAAAATGGGAAATGAAAAAGGCGAAGATTTAACCTTAATATCTGGATGAGTCAATAAGAATTCTCCAAGAGATGGATGAGGTCATTAACTCTAGCTCCAATACTCACGACAAGCTGTAAAATTAAAACATGGACGGAAACTAAGAATTCAATCTTGACACAAGTTCAATGACTATATCGAAGCTCACCCGATTAGCGGTGGTGCCGTAAACTGCAGGATGCTTCCTTCATATCTCTTATTGTTAAGAGCCACTTTTGTCGACTTGCTTAGATTTTTATCACGTGTTGAGTACGACTAAGAAATTCCACTTTGTGGATAGTGAAAGAACTAATTATATTTGAGAAAATGATAAAACTCTGAAAGAATTTCGCAAAAAGTTGCTGAGGAGCATGGAAATACCAATCTATGACAACCCAAAAAAAAAATCTCGAGGAATCGCTACATTGGTAATGACACTAGAAAATTCAATACTAACCACCGTGAGCATACTAATTGAGGAACTTCATTCTCCTATCGTTGAGGCTCGGATAGAGCTTTAGAACTTGTAACCAAATCATCATCTATGCTCTCGATTTGTCTTCAAACCATTAGCAACGCCTTTGTGGACTTTGGGATGAGAATAAAGATAATGAAAATTAAAAAAATGTCTCAATTACTTCAAAGGTGTCAATAAAAAAAATCTCAATTACCTCATAGTGCAAAAAAGATCCGCCATTTCTGCCAACACCACCAGTAGCTCCAGCCACCATTTTATTCCAAAATCGTACATTGCTTTTACTTCTTACCTAGGTGATGGACCAAAGTGTTTCTCATGAGAAATCCAAATAACTCTAGATAAATAAAAAATGAAGATTAAATGAAACACCAAATGAAGAATATTAAAGGCAAGAGCAACAAACTCATTTTACAACATTAGAAACAAATGAAGACACAAAATTTGAAAGTAGCAACTACTTTCATATAACTTCCCTAGTAAACCAAGAGTAAGCAAAATGAAGTTATCCATGGTATCCCATAATGTAAGACGGGCGAGAAATTACCAAATGATGCCCATACTGTTATATTGTCTCTTTGGTCAAATATGAGATCAACTCTAGCAATTTCTTTGGTTAAAGACCAAATGCTCCTCTCCTCTGTGACGATTAAGAAGTAAAATAAAGCAAAATTACCTGTAGTAAACAAGTAAATGAGATGAGCATTAACAAAAGTTGATTGTTCAAACATGCATGTAATTATTTGACTTGACTCATAGTATTTAACAAGATTTAAAAGAATGAAGAACCTTCAACTTGTGTGTGAGAATGAAACACAATTCCTTGTTCAATCTAGGGACCGCAGATGAGCTAATATGACTTTAACAAATTCCTAAACCAATCATTTCATAAGCAATGACTTTAAAAAAGATGCAACTAAAAGGGGAAAGCAAATTTTGCGGTGAAAAAGAGATTAAAGGAAACTTTACCATCTAGTCGGTGTGTTGTAACGAGCCGTTGCTGCCGATGCGATTTCCAATATTGACCAACCCACAATACTTCACAACCCAATGATAATGAGGAGTCACACACTCGCAAAGGATACATAAGCGGTCGATTAGCAAAACCGCAAACACCTATCTTTGTTTTTTCCCAAGTTCAAATTTATCAACATCACACATAACCACCGAAAATATTAACCCGAGATAACTATTTTCAATTTGAACATGCATTTTACTCCATCTATGTAATGAATGACCGTTTTGACCTTCACAAACTAATCAAAGATATGATCAAACAAATAAGTGATTCATATTAATTGAATTGAAACTACAATGCTAGTATTTGATGCCTTAAAATATTGAAAATTTTGAAAAATAGAAATGAAATTGCAACATCATGAAGCTCATGGCCAACTTTTCAAAGTCAAATAGAATTGAAATTGCACATATACGATCGGTTTTTGTAGCCTATTTATCAAGCAAACGGTACAAGATCGAAAAGAATGCATTGGATGGATGCCGGGCATTGAGAAGGAAGACGCTTTAAGAGGCGAAAGGCCATGGGGAGATACCGTCTCGTGATCCATGGATCTCCGTCGGAAACCGTGATCCAAGCTCCGTGGCTAGTCTGACTCTTTGGACTTTTCAAACTTAGCGAATTGAAACATCCGAGTAGCTAAAGGAAGGGAAATCAACCGAGACCCCGTTAGTAGCGGCGAGCGAGAATGATTGGGGTTTGAAGAAAAACAAACACGCGTCTTTGTGAGCCTCAAAGAAAGTGTTCACTTCTTTTTCGCCAATTTCATTCGATTTATTGTGGATTGGATGATGGAAAACCAGCAAGCTACGGCTTGAAAGCTTACCTTATTATTATGAAAAGGAGAAAGGGCTTTTTTTTTTCTTTTTATAGATGTTGAGGTTGAGTCGGGGTGGGGAGCTTGAAGAGCGAAACGAGCCACGCTAGCCTATTCGTTTTTAAAGAAAGAAGAGACAACTGCCTTCAGGAAGCAACTTTCCCTTCGGTAGTAGCTCTATCTGCTCCTTAGTCGTATGCTTGATTAGGGTAGCGGCTCTTGCTAGTTCAATATGTTAGTCGCTCGGTTAGTAGCTTTAGTTAGAGCTCTCCTTTAGTCGACCCTCCCTTCGGTTGAGAGTCAGTATCTTAGTTCCGATCCTCTCTTTTCGGTGCGACCTATTAAGATAGCCTCTAGGTGGGTAGATGGGTTGCGGAGACTCTGGATCCGCACTATGCTTTTCTTCAAAAGGTTTACTCCACCAAGAGAAACCCTAGAGAAGACCATGCTACCATAGAGAAGGGAAAGCCCACCGGAAGCCATTTGACCATGAGTTCACAACTTAAGATCAGAAAGAAACAAAGATTCCATACTAAAATTGTGTAAAATGCCCCTTCGCCGCCACCCTTGGGATCCGCGTATTCTCGGACGTGGCCTCCATTTCCGTTTTTGAGAAGGGCTCATAAGAACATTGATACCAAATAAATCCTCGGTTAAAACTTGGGCACGATGGGCGGAATAAGAAATGACTTCCTTTAGAGAATGATTCTTTTCGTATAGAAAGAAAGCAGCTAGGCATGATCTATTCCCTTTCGTCTCTCGCAAACCAAGCAAGGTTGCTTGGTACATTTTGAGCATTGACCCTCTCCAATTAAAAAAAGAATCGCTTCTCAAAATCCTCCTTTCATGCCTCACCCCAAAGACATCCACACCCTCGTTAGGGGATTCTAATAGATCTGTTGTTCAGAGTCACAACGATGTGGAACTTCTATTCTATATTTCGTCTTTGTGGCCGAGCGAGGCCGCTTTCCTCCTCACTCAACAAGGGGAATGATTCTAACTCGGGGGTTAGTAAAAGACTAGGCCAACGGTGCTCCAACAAAGAACCTCTTACTCTTACCCTCGTTCAACAAAGAAAGTAAAATAAGTCATTTTCACGGAGAGCTCTTTCACTTTGATGCTTTGAATCCATGCACGGAGGCCCATCATCCCTTCTATCAAAGGAGAAATGCAGTCTTTAAGTGGGACCCCTCTATCTATCCCTAGGCCCTAGTTCGAACTCTCATCGTCATGATCCGTAAAAGGAGAATTCGCCTTCTATCTTGGATGAGAAAGCCGCTATTTCAAAGGCAAGTAACCCCTAAGTGAGCTAGACTCAAAGATCGAGCCGAAAGTGGTTAGACGAGGTCCCTTCAGCTTAGTCGCAAGGGCAAGAATAGAGGAAGAGAAGGAAAAGGTATAAGAAAATTAATAAGAAGAAACTCTTTTTGAGCCTCGCTCCTCTACTTGTCTTGGCCCTAGTCGGTGGGAGGCTAGCGTGCGAGTTGGTGGCCGACCCCTATCTTTTCTTTTCTTCTCGTTTGTTTTGGGCCATTGGCCTATTCTCCGATGTAAATTCTCTCGATTTTAGTTCAATTGCAAATTGGTTGAGCTTCTAGATCGACCGCACTCTTTCTCAGAATAACTTAGGGTGGATTGGTAGCTCTATTAAACAGAGAGCCAAAGATTACCGCAACTTTGACTCATTGCGGGAAGGACTACTTGGAGTTCCATACCATGAAAAAGATTTAAATGGGACCGGAAGACAACCCGCCATGGAACTTGCTTTGCTCTCGCTCCGCTCGTTCCCACTGTCTTTTTCCCACTAGAGTGAAAGCTTTTCACTTCACCATAGAAAGAACCTCGCTAACCTTAGAGGCCAGTTACTCAAACCACCTGGGACCCCTCCCCGCTTTCCCACCCACCGTAAAGGTATTGGCTTAGATTAGATATTTCCCGCTTCCTACGCCCCAAAGACCATTGCTTCGTAAATTACTTGCTTCAGTGGCTTATGCCTCGCTTTACTTTAGATCAAATATTTGCTTATTTAAATATGCTCTTTTCTTTTCTCGGTCCACTTTAAATTAAAGAAATATTCCCACCTTGCTTCCTTTTCCGAACCACCAAGCAAGGCCAAATGGGACAAGGTAAGATGAGATTTGGCCTCCTAAGCCGATCGATCGGAAGACCAGGTTGCAATAAGTGAGTTCATACCGACTAGCCATTCCCCGGTGCACACGTCTTTCTCTCAAGCTTAAGGCCTAATGGGTAAAAAGCATATATTACTCATACATGATATGTTAATATATATATATAATATTTTCCACTTATGAGTCTGCTAAGCATGCAAATTCAATTGCCTTGGATTCGCCTTTTTCATTACGATTAAGGAAGAAAAAAACCAAAGCAAAGAGTGAGAGTTGATGGGTTTGAATCCCCATTTCCTTTTTCCTTTCTTATGGGAATATCCCCTCTTTTCTTTGTCTTACAGTGTCTTAAAACGTTAATCAATAGTTTACATGGACAAAAGTAGTCGCTTATCGACCCGATCTGAATCTCTTGTCGTAAACCCTTTCTCGGCTTTACGCTTTTCGATAATAGGCTATTAGGCATCTATAGAGGGTCTCTTTGCGCCTTATCCAGGTCTTTGAGGAATTGTTTTAAAGAGGAATAGAATGCTTCGTAAGTAAGAGAAGTGTACAAAGAAAGATCTTGCTAGAGAGGAAGGATCAATAGTTTAGATATCCCCCACCCACAGAGAAGAAGATGCACATTCATAGGGCTCTTAATCCGAGCTAGAATAGACAACCATTGAATCCGCGGTGGGAATTTTTAGATCAATTGCTATTGAATATGCGGCTAGAGTGAATCCAATAGTATAAGGAATAAGACAAGCCATCGCATAGTTATTGGACAACTAGTTAGCAAGAAAAGGAGCTCCGAGACTAATGACCCTCCCCTGTTCTAGTCTTTTCCAAGAACCATTATTGGATGACTAAGAACTCTTATGCTCCTTGTTTGACCGTTCTTTGTCTTCAGAATCCAGGTGAGAGTAGGAGCTCAACTGTTGTTTTTCTGTGATGTGATGAGTATGAGTTCTGACTCTTTTCGATGCGCTCTTAGAGTAAGCGCGCAAAGTTAGTAGGAATAGGGCCCTCGATGGGATTCTTCTTTCATGGGCTTAAGGAAGCGATTGACTCGAGGATAAAAAAATTCTTTACTTTGACTTTAGGAGGTCATACCAGAACTCCCATTCAAGTACTTGAACCACCTCAAGTCTAGAGAAAAACTTCTTAATGTGCTCGATGTTTTCACAATAATAGCGTAGTCAAGTAGCCCAGAAAGGAATCTACTTCTTAAGGATGCCGAGAAGAAGCTCTTGTCTCTTGCTTGTTTGGTTTGATCTTATGATGCTTTGAACTCTGGTACTCTTTCCGTTGAAGGAAAAAGCGTAATAGCCATAGAGTAGTCAATACCTGGAGAACGGGAGATGAATTTAGGTGCGAAGCGATCCCAGCCCAAGTGATAGAGTGGCCAAGCCAAGTATAAGGACTTCACCCGAGAGCAAGATCTACTAAGGGAAAGAACCCGCGCTTATTGAAGCTTTGATTCAAGCGGCACGATTAGACTAGGGAAAATCTTGTTTTTAGGGGACTGATAGGGCTCCTTCTCTCTTTCAATTTCAAGCATGAAAAGATCGTCTTTTTGTCGGAGAGAATCTATCTATTCTAGATACCTTACCGCTGACTTGCCTTTGAGCCTTCCTTCAGAGAGGATAGAAAGAAAGTCGAATGCCACATCATAATGCCTTACCACCCTCGCATGGAGTTCGATCCGCCTATGAACTCTTCTTCATACGCTTACTATCTTAACTCTCTCACCGGAATGGCAAACCCTAGAAAAGAGTTCACATCCACTACTGACTTCGCCCCAAAGCTTCGATGGAGATGCTAGTGCCTATTCAAGGCTTTTCCTCTTTCCTTAGGAGTTGGTTCGGGAGAGAAAAGAGATATTCGACTTTCAAGCTTAGAAGAAAGAATCTTTATCCCCTTCTACCTTACTATAAGCAATTCATCCATGCCCGCCAAAGTCGTCCATCCCATTTAACCGAATCCCTAAGGACTTTCGAACAACCTTGATTGAGGGAGAAAGCCCTTTCTAGAAGCGATAGATTAGTATCTAAATGAATTCGCCACGCTTCCTTCATTGCTTTATTCATGTGCGGACTTCCCAAAAAAGGGAATTTCCCTATCGATTAATAAAAGAAAGTTAGTCTTAACTAAGCATAAGTCCTTTACTTTCGAATGATTGCTAAGCCTCTTTATTACTACTAGTGGCATTTCTTTAAGAGCGCATTCCTCCTAACTCCCTTCTCAAGCAAAACCGATCTTCTCTTTATTCTTCCTAAGCCTAATCCCTAATCAAGCAAAGCCGGACATTTTGTCCAGAAAGTGTTCGGGACGGATTCAATAGTTGCCTAAGAGCCTAGTTGTCCTCCAAATCTTCCACAAAGAGTTGATTGTGGCATGTCCCCGAGACGAGCGCCCCGACTTCCTTCCTTCAAGGCTAAGATGAAAAGCGCTAAAAAAGACGCATTCGAGTGGCCTAAGCTCCAATACAATAAATACCACACATGGTAGAAGTGAAGTTTCTATTGAATTGAGTCGATCCTTGTTTGGTTTCGTATGTCCATGAAAAAAAAAAAGAAATTGTTAGAGGAAGATTCAATACCGGTGATTCCCCTATTGCTCCTCCAACCTCCGGCGGATAAGATCCCACTCCTTCTCCCACGTGCAAGAGATCGCCCCTATGCATCGACATCGTCCGCGATTCTATAGCATGGGGAAGCATGGAATCGGATGCTAGCTTCTCTTAAATGCACGTGCTTAACACATGCGATTGGACCCCTTCCTTTATTGGATTGTCGCCTCGAGTGAGTGCTTCCTTTCCCTTCTCGTCGACGAAAGTGAGTGTTCAAAGCGGGAACAGGGGGAAGAAGTGACGCAGTCTTTCGAGATTGAATATGATCGAGAATTGTGTAAAGAAGAGTTCGTTGGGAAATTAATTTTTAGATTTTGATGAATGCCATGTAAAACTTAGAATAGAAAGTTGGCACCCCATTTTTGTTGTAAATTGCATTGTAATAGATAGGGTAATTGATCGAAATGAGTTAAGTTAGCTATGCCTCGAACATGCAAGAAGTCAACTTGGAGACTAAAAGAAAGACTCCTAGTTGGCAAGGCGGTGAGCGTGGCAAAGAAGAGAAGACAGAACTTGATCAAGGTGCAATCGAGTGGAGTGTCGTCAAGTCAACTCAAGATAGCCAAGTCTCAAGTTGAAGTGACGGATGAGTCATCCATGATTGGAAGTCGACTCAAGTCACGGGGAAGACAAGGAAATGCGATCAAGTCGAGACAATTGAAAGAGATCCGTTACGTAAGTCAAGAGAATTACTTAAACAAGTAATACTCCCATATCGCCCTTCTTAAAGTGCTCATCCCCGAGAAGCGTGCAAAAGGAATAAACCAATGGGAAGCTCGCACCGTGTCGAACTCCAAAAGTCAAGACTCACATACGAGGAAATGTCAATTTCAAGGACTGCAACAAGACAAGCCAACGACCACAAGTGTCTTTTGAAAATTAACCTATCTCTTCAACGGGAAAATTTTCAAAAGAACACTATAAAAGGTTGAGGAATCAATTTGAGAAAGTGTTACGTTGACAATCAGAAAACAAATACGAGCAAGAAAAGCAATATCTGTAACCTGAAATATTCTCAAATCATTCAAGTTCAATCCTTAAGTCTACATTACGAAGGAAATCAATCCAACACTCACCTGTGAAGGAAAGACAACTTCAATTAGTTGAAGAGGAAACATTTGAAGAATCAATGGGTCTACATTCCACGAAGGATTGTAGAAAGGTTCAAGGTCGAAACCAGTCTTAAGTTATTTGGAGGGCTTCGTGATCAAATCCAAGAAACTTGAGCAAGTGGGCTGTAGTAGCAAAGAGTGCCCCTGTGAAGAAGAAGTTCGAGTCGCACGAGAAGCCAGCTGTGTGACCAAGACATCTCCAGACTGAGTCCCAAAGGATCAAGTCAGCTGTGTGATCAAGACTTGCATCTGGACTGATAACCACTTTATATATTGATCAATACTTAGTGGATTCCTCCAGGAGTTGCGAGAAGAGAGGAGTAGAAGAATTACCCCATCTTCGAACCTCTATAAAAACTTATTGTGTCATTTACATTTCATCACTTTAATTTCTGCACATTACTTCAATATTTGCTGATAAATTTGCTATCCAATTGATAATCAACAAAGTGCTAAAACCAAGTGTTAAAACAAACTTAACCAAATTCATGGGTGTTAAGTCTTCCAATAAAAAATATCACAAATACCAAGTTAAGTTTGGTCAAAACAATGAGTTATTCTATCAATGCTCGCCGAGTCCTGCTGAGTGGCTAACTCACGATTAACTAAGCTTAGTTGTCCATTAAGGACTCAGTTGTGAAGTATTAACTCTGAACTTTTAAAAAGGACTAAATCGAAAAGTTGGTAAGGTTTATTCAACCCCCTTCTAAACCTCACACTCACACCCCTTGGGACCTACAAGTTCTTTCTTTCGAAGTGAGCCATTGGCAAGGAATTGATGCACATAATCTGCTCTTGCTTTTTGGGAAGCATATACCTTGTCTTCTTTCATTGAAAAGGTACGGTGACGAATGAACAGATCAAGCAAAGGTAAAAGGACCAACAACGCACGATAAAGTAGAAAAGGGGGACGAGAGAAGTCATGGAAAACAAACTACATAGCGGGCAATTTGCGTAAGTAAGAAAAAAAGAAAAAAAGCAGCTAAATGTCGACAACCAACTGACGACGCCCTCTTTTTCCGTAAGAGGCGTTGCAAGCAAATAGTTTTTGAAAAGCGGCGAAGCATGTAGAAAATCTAAAAGTTTTCTTGTTATTCGTAGAGGGGCCGTGGAAGAATATTGGTTCGAATCCCATAGCCCCCATGTGGCGAAAGCGGTTAGTTTAACTAACCTTTGATGGGTACTACGTCTTATGTATTTTTTCTTTTATATCTATGCAATGATCAACCTCATTCTATTTTGTTCTCTCCCAATTGTAAAGAATGTCCCAAAAAGAGTCAAAATCTTTTTCTTTCGTATAGCAAGGGTAATCTGTCTTCTTATTCTCAAAGGTCGCCTTTGCGCTTTGGGTAATCTGTTTATGGATGAACTTTCGCAGTAGTTGCTCCATTTCTTCCTTCGTCTTCGCTTCGGTAGGGGGTCTCAATCAACCTCCCCGCGCTTCGGGCGATTCTGTGTTCTTTCCTATTTCTCAATCGACGAGGGCAAGGAGCACTGCAGTACTTTAGAAATAGAGAAGGCTAAGGCAAAGTGGGAATCATTAAATCGATTTCCGAATCCCCATTCCCCAAATATAGCATTTGAGAACGCGTTAATACGACAAGATCATATAATGGAAAAAATGGCGAACATTCTAAAGGATCGAGGATCCACTGGAGGATCCACTCGACATAAAAAGGGGTGGACCTCTTTCTTCATGACATAATGCAAATGGAGTCGAGGACGCGTAGAAGACCCAACTACGAAATCTTTCGACAAATCTTTCGACCACGGGCGCAAAGCCCTTTTTATCTTTCAATTGCTCGCGCAAATCAACTCGTTTCGAGGAGAATAGCTATAGATTTTTTGTAACGGAAGATGGTCAAGGTTTTTATACCAAGTCAAGAGGCTTTCTTGTCCCGGTCTGTTAGTACAAAGAGGTTCGCGCATTAAACTCAGGAATACGTTTATTTACTAATATGATGGCCGATCGTAGTTCTATTTTTCCTTTGAATTTCTCATATATATCCTATGAATTTCATTTCGCAGGAAACTATTCTAGGAGAAGTTCAAATCCGTTCCGTTCGGATATTGATTGGTCTTGGTTTGACATGGTTTATGCATTCTTGGTTCCCGGAAGAGTTAATATCTCCATTAGCTAAACCCTTTCTTACCCTGCCTTTTGACTCGTATTTTGTTCGTACACATTCAATGGAGGCCTTCCCGACATATGTTGCAACATCTTCAATAGCATGTTCTTACTTCGTTTTTCCCTTAATAAGTCATCAAATTTGGTGCTTTTTGATCCCCAATTGCTATGGGGAACAAAGGAGGAAATACAATTGATTCCTCCATTTAAGTGGTTCTCGCTTCTCCTTGTTCCTGTTCTTAACTCTTCCCCGAGTGGTTCCCAATGCTTGGCACTTTCCATACTTCATGGGTGCAACATCAACAAATTCACTCATGATCAAGTTACAACCTAAGATCTATGACCATATTATGTTAACTGTTCGTATTTCGTTCATTCCATCGGTATGCTCCCAAGTACCTGTAATTGTGATCCGTTTGCTAGATCTAAGGGGTCATTCTGCAGAAACTTCAACGAGCAATCATCATTTTTGATGGTTTTTCCGCTTCTCACATTGCTTCTTTCCACACCTCCAGGATATCCGTGCCAAATTTTTGCCCGTTTCCTTATTTCTTTGATAATAGAGTTGGATATCTTTGTGGCATCGATTGTACAAGTTCGTGAAGAGGGCTTGACGAGTGGAATGAGGGAGAGCGGCTCGATCGACAAAAAAGAAGAGTAGCCCCCTAGAACCTGGCAAAGTCATTATCAATGAATTCCAGAGCAATTCTCAACCAACATATGCGATTCATTCCCATAAAGATTATAACACACAGAAGACTCCTTACCTTAGGAGCGGGATGAGTGATACATCCGATGAGCGCCGGTGAAGAACGCAAGCATAGCTGGAGCTCGGGTATTGATATATTCCATCAAGAGAAATGAGGTAGACTGGTAAGAAGGCCGACCACATAGGGGAGCAAACCGAAAAACTCAGCTTTTCGGAGCGGACCAATCTTCCGTACCGCCCCCTTACTCTCTCTCTATCCTGCAGAAAGCGCGAAGAGCTAAACCACTAATGTCGTGGTGAAGGTTATACCTCGTAAAGTCGTCAAGCTAAGATTTTATTCTGTCTTATATCTTTTCGATCGAGTGACAACTTTGTTTCCTTCATTGCCCTTTGTTTGACAAAAGTCAAAAAAGAATTCCTCTATTGATGTCGATTCATCTACACTTCCATTCCTTGTAGAGGAAGGCTAATCGCTTGCTACCGGGAGTCAGATGAGCGGTAACGTCCACGTACGGCCCGTGAGAAGGCGATGGGACAGAAATGGCCTTGTTGTACCTCACTCGTCTTCAATGGGGTCCGCTTTTTTTTGGGAGAGTATGCCAATATGATCTTAATGAGGTGCGGGGCTTTGCATCGACATTCGTTGGGCTTCGAGCCTAGGGAGCCTGCGTCCGGCATTTTTGTGCAATAAACCCCTCCGGCCGAAGACTAGTGGTAGGTGGTCCCGCGGAGCTTTCGGAAAAGGGTAGCCTAGTGTGTAAGCACAACAATGAACTGCGGCAAACCCTCAGACGACCTATCTAAGATTAGGGGGGAGATCCTCGATAGTGGTGACCCTTTCACTCTTCCACGGATCGATACATGTGCCGAATGCTCATACAGAAAGTTGACTCCTAGGTCTGGTTGCTCCGAGAAATCCTTTCTTTCTCATTACATGTGACAATTACAAGAATGGCGGGGAAGTTAACAATACCCGACGACATTCAGGGATGGATGTAGACCCATCGGGCAGGGATAATCATTCCGGTCCTGGGAGGTGGCGACCATTCTCAAGAACCAAAAAGACGAGCCGAGGAACCCCATGAGTCATCAAACGACGGCGGAGGGGCCTTGATCTATCAATAGAGGAGCAAAAATGGGCTTTTCTCCCCTTTACAATATGAAGAAAGAAATAAGGATCGAAGTTTAGACCGCTCACAGGAGTTCTACCTATAGAAAGGATCATGAAAGAGGCGATCAGAATGGTATTCGAATCTATTTACGATCCCGAGTTTCCAGACACATCGCACTTTTGCTCGGGTCGAGGCTGCCACTTGATCCTAAGACGAATTAAAGAAGAGTGGGGAACCTCTCGCTGGTTTTTGGAATTCGACATTAGGATGTCTTTTCACACCATCGACCGACATCAACTCATCTCAATCTTTAAGGAAGAGAACGATCCCAAGTTCTTTTACTCCATTCAAAAAGTTTTTTCCGCCGGATGACTCGTAGGAGGTGAGAAGGGCCCTTACTCCGTCCCACACAGTGTATTACTATCAGCCCTACTAGGCAACATCTACCTACACAAGCTCGATCAGGACATAGGGAGGATCCGACAGAAGTACGAAATTCCGATTGTTCAGAGAATTAGATCGGTTCTATTAAGGACATGTCGTATTGATGACCAAGAAAACTCTAGAGAAGAAGCAAGATTTAACGCTCCCCAAGACAACATAGCCATCATTGTAGGGAGGGTAAAGAGCATCCAACGCAAAGCGGCCTTTCATTCTCTTCTTTTGTCGTGGCACACCCCCACAAGCACCCCACTCGGGGGGAGGACGAAAAAAGGCCTTTCGTTTTTCCCCTTTCGTCGGCCCTTGCCGCCTTCCTTAACAAACCTCGAGCCTCCTTTGCGCCGCCTTCCTCATAGAAGCCGCCGGGTTGACCCCGAAGGCTGAATTCTATGGTAGAGAACGTTGTAATAATAATTGGGCCATGAGAGACTTTTTAAGTCTTGCAAAAGAAAGTGGTCTGCTGATAGAGCTGGGCGGGGAGGCGATACTAGTTATTAGGTCGAGAGAGGCCTGGCCCGTAAGCTGGCCCTCTTAAAAACCCATTATAACATAAGGATTTGTTACGCGCAATATGCCAACGACTTACTACGGGAATCGTGGGTGCCGAGAGCTTCTCATAGAAATACAAAAACGTATCAACCACTTCCTACAATCCGACCTGAACCTTTGGGTAGACTCTGCAGGATCAACAACAATAGCTACATGGAGTATAGTAGAATTCCTCAAGACGGTCATTCCTAAGTCCCTCCGAGGATGACTCCCATACAATTCTTGCGAGAGTTGGAGAAGCGTCACGGGTAAAGCACTGTATCCATATAATCTTGCCACCTACGCCGACTTTCCATTCCAAGTTTAAGAACCTAGGTAATAATATCCCGATCAAACAACTCGACGAAGGGGATGAGTGGAACAGGAGTCATCGACGCGGTTCAACTAGCGGAGACTCTTGGAACAATCTGGAGTAAGAAGTCCCCAAGCGAGCATATTATGGGGGACCGTCAAGCACATCCGGCAAGGATCAAGGGGATCTCCTTGTTGCATAGCTCAGTCGGAGCAAGGTGCCATCGGACCTTCAACAGCGATCTCACGATCGGGCACTCATGCCCGAAGTTGTCATTGTATACTCCCGCAGTCGGAAAGGCGGCGGGGAAGGAGGGGACACGGGGCGAGATCTATCGCCAGCGAATTCCCCATACAAATGGAGGCGCCTATCAAAAAGATACTCCGAAGGCTTTGGGATCGAGGTCTCATTAGCCGAAGAAGACCCTAGCCAATCCACGTGGCTCGCTTGATTTAACGCCGATTTAAGACATCGTAAATGGTCCGCGGGCATCACGATAAGTCCTCTATCTATCCTACTAAAGTGCCGCAGAACAACCTTTACAAGTCCGAACAATTGTCGACCACGTGATCCGCCGGTCCGCAATATTCACCCCGCCCACAAGGACAAATCCTCGGGGCGGAATATAATCCCAAAGTACTCCAAAGACTCAAATAGAGTCAATCAAGAAGCGATAAGACCCTTGCAGAATTCCCCAACAAGAGATAGAGCTTGGGAAGCTCGGATCCTCGAGATCCGAAGAACAAGGAGCAACTAACTACTAGTCTAGTCTAGTAGTTGTTTTTTTCTATTAGTTTGCGATCGAATGAACAAGCCTTTACTTATTGTAGGTCCCAAGGGGTATAAGTGTAAGGTTTAGAAGGGGGGTTGAATAAACCTTACCAAATTTTCGACTTAGTCCTTTTAAATATACAGAGTTGATACTACACATTGTGTCTAGATGGACAATCAATTTAGCCACTCAAGAGAGTTAATCTCTCAACAGACTCAACTCGAGCCATTTGTTGATGAAATAACTCGGCTATTGGTTCTAAATTAACTCAACTGGTGGTTTTGTTTTTGTGGAAGACTTAACACCCTTAAATTTGATTAAGCAAGAGTTTAGTGCTTGGTTTAGTACTTATAACTTATCAAGTGGATAGCAAATTTATCGAAAATATAAGCGATTAAAAATGCACGGGGAATTAAAAGTCTTGAAATGTAAATGACACAATGAAATTTTTATAGAGGTTCGAAGATGGGGTAATTCTTCTACTCCTCTCTTCTCCAACTCCTAGAGGAATCCACTAGGTAATGATCAAGTATACAAAGTGGTAACATCCGATACAAGTCTTGATCACACGGTGACTTGATCCTTTGGGACTCGACCGAGACGCCTTGATCACTCACTCGGCTTGGCTCGACGACTCGAAGCTTCTTCACAGGGCAATTGCCTTTACTACTACACTTACTTGCTCAAGCTCTTTGGATTTGATCACGAAGCCCTCCAAAAGCTTAAGACTTGGTTCGACCTTGAACCTTCCTACAATCCTTCGTGGAATGTAGACCCCTTGATTTTTAGTATTTTCCTCTTCAACCGATTGAAGTTTGTAGGTCCCAAGGGGTGTAAGTGTAAGGTTTAGAAGGGGGGTTGAATAAACCTTACCAAATTTTCGATTTAGTCCTTTTAAATCTACAGAGTTAATTCTACATGTTTTGTGTCCTTGATGGACAATCGAATTAGTCACTCAAGAGAGTTAATCTTTCAATGCACTCAAATTTGAGCCGTTGATGGAGTAACTCATTTGTTGGCTACAATTTAACTCATTTTGTATTTTTATTTTCAAATAAGACTTAACACCCTTAAGTTTGATTAAACGAATATTAGAGCTTGATTTAGTACTTGTAAATTATCAAATGGATAGCAAATTTATCGGCACAGATATAAGCAATTAAAAGTGCAGAATTAAAAATCTTTGAAATGTAAATGACACAAAAAGTTTTTATAGAGGTTCAAGATGGGGTAATTCTTCTACTCCTCTCTTCTCCAACTCGGAGGAATCCACTAAGTAATGATCAGTTTACAAAGTGGTAGCACCGGATACAAGTCTTGATCACAACAGCCGACTTGATCCTTTGGGACTCGACCGAGACGCCTTGATCACTCACCGGCTTCTCGACTCGACTCTTCTTCTTCACAGGGTGCGCTTTGCTACTACTCACTTGCTCAAGCTTTTTGGATTTGATCACGAAGCCCTCCAAATGCTTAAGACTTAGTTCAACTTTGAACTTTTCTACAATCCTTCCCGGAAAGTAGACCCTTGTTTTCAAAGGTTTCCTCTTCAATGGTTGAAGCTCTCTTTCCTTCACGGTAAGTAGACTGGCCAAATGGGAAACGGGTTCCAAACCGAACCGAACCGTGGTCAACGGTTCTTAAACCGTAATCGTGGTCAACGGTTCCTAAACCGAACCGAGAACGTGTAGATCGGTCGGTTCCGGTTCCTGTGTCTCAAAAACCGTGGAAGGCGGTTTTAACCGCTTCGGTTAGAACCGTATATGGAACCGTGATGGAACCGATTTTTTTTTAAGGTTAAAACCAACAATCTTGTTTGGGTAAATACATTCTAGAAGAAATGTAAAATGTTTATTATGATATTTTTAATATTGCACAACGATTACTTAGGGAAAAAAGTAAACGTCCAAGGGTTCCTCTAGCTCAAATGTAGAGCTTGAGAATTATTTAACTACTTCTTTCGAGTTTAGTGAAATAGATATTGAAGACTTTGATATTTTGAAATGGTGGTCACAAAGAACTCAACCTTATACAATCATCTCAATCATCGCAAAAGAGGTTTTGGCATGCCCCGTTTCAACTGTTGAAGTAGAGCAAACGTTCAGCTCTGATGGAAATATTTTAGATGAATCACACTCGCGTTTTTTTTTTCCTTTTTTCTTTTTATTTTAAACTAAATTGCTAAACATTTTATCTAAATAAAATTAAAAATAAAAGGTTCCGGTTTAACTTTAACAGGGAATCATATAGAACCGTGTTTCGGTTTGGAATCGGACCGCGGTTCGATTTTGGAACCGAACCGTGAGCATAAGGTTCAGTTCCGGTTCCTCAATTTGGAGGAACCGGGAACCGGAACCGGAACCGAACCGAAGGCGGTTCGAACCGTGGCTGTGTCTACGAGGTAAGTGTTGGATTGATGTACTTGAAATGTAGCTTGAGGATTGAGATTGTTTCGAGTTTCTCTAATGTGCTTGTATATCTCACGTATGTGTCATTCATGCATCTCTTTTCTCAAACTAACTCCTCGGCCTTTTATAGTGAACTTTCAAAAAAATTTGCCCGTTGAAGAGATAGCTTATTTTTGAAAGTCACTTTGCGATCGTTGGCTTGCGATTCTTGGAGTTGCCGTTTCTCGTATGAATTATTCTTTTCACCTTTTCGAGCTCGACACGGTGTCGTGCTTCCCATCGTTCATTCCTTTTGCACGCGCCTCGGGATGAGCACTCCAAGAAAGGTTGTATGGAGATATTACTTGTTTAAGTAAATCTCTTGATTTCTCAGGCAACGGTTCTTTTACGATTATCTCGACTTGACCGCATTTCCTTGCTTTCCCAGGTGACTTAGAGTCGCCTTCCAATCATGGATGACTCTTTTTCACTTCAACTTGAGACTTGGCTTTTCTTGAGTTGACTTGATCGATGCTCCACTCAGTGCATCTCACCGCTTCTTGATAGTGTTCCCGTCTACTCTTCTTTGCCATACTCATTGTCTCACAGCAGAGTCTTCCTTCCAGTCTTGATTGTCTTCTTGCATGTTAGGGGCGTAGTTTGTCTTGACTCGGCTTTGGCCAGCTCTATTCATTTCAATGCATTTTACAACAAGAATTGGGGTGCCAACTTTCTATTCTAAGTTTTACATGGCATTCATCAAAATCTAAACAATAAAATTCCTAATAATTTCCCCTTTTTGATGATGCCAAAACTTAGATCATATAAATATGTAAATAACAAAGATACATACTGACAGTGTATTGACATAGAATGTATGCGCGAGAATCAATCTTTTTATTGATCATATCATTCTTTCTTTACTTAACACAATGTTTACAAGGTGTATCGAGTATATAACTGTCTTCACAAAAAAATTTATAACTCTATTACGAAGACTTACATTGTATGTATTTACATAATAAAATACATGAAGGGTTGGACAACAACACTTCATCTCCTTCATTGCATCTCCTTCTTTCATCTTGATTAGCATCTTCTTCTTTCTCTTTTTTTTTTTTCGTCGTCACCGCCTTCTTTTTCTTCTCATATGCCTTCCTGGCACCTTCATCTTTCCTTAGTCTTTCTGTCTCTCCCGCCATAACCGAGTTTGTCTTTTGTTTTCTTCTTCTATTCTCTTTGCATACTCGGCGTTAGTTTTAGCCACTCGCAAATTTGCCACTTGGTCAAGTTTCACCCAAGAGATCCCTCCTTTCTTTCCGGGATCTACGTATTCGATATTCTTGGGCAGAGGCCCAGGTCCAAGCTTCTTCCTCCGGCCGCTTCTTCCTCTACCTGCGGGCGTATCAGATCTTTGGGTCTTCTTCTTCCAATCGATTGACTAGCAGAGTGACCAGCAGAGGATTGCTGAAGTCTCGCTATCTCGTCGCCTTCTTCACACAATGTGAGACCCTTTTCCCAAGATAAGTCCCAAGCTTGAGCCATGGACATATTTGCAAAATATCCTTGATTCGGCGTTTTGAATTCGTCAATCGATCTTCGCTCTGCCCCGACATCCGAAATGGCATACGTGTCTCTCCGTGGAATGCCTCCATGTTCTTTCAAGATGTTCATCACCCTGGCATCCATTCTTCCTTCCACTTCCTTCATCCCTCGCTTCAATTTCTTTTCTCTTCTCGGCCATAGATATCAGAGTCTTGGAGTGGCGAGTCACGGGGAGTTTTCGCTTATAATGTCACCGTGTGTGAGGACCTGTTGGGGGTTTGTGCAATCATCAAGGTCATATCTTTTGATCCTTCCCCCTCAAAGCCAGATTTTCCTTTCTTGATTTCAAATTTTCCTCGGTGATTTTCCTTCTCACCGCTCCTTCTCACCGCTTCTCCTTTCTTTTCGGCTTCAGATTTTCGCTTTCAGGTATTCCTCTTCCCCTTTTTGGCATCATCAAAGGATAGAGGAACCCAGGGAACATCTTGGCAAGCATGAAGTCGAGTCTTCGATGGTTGAATTTTGCTTCAAGTCCTGCGTTGTATGCGAGAATTCGAATCTAGTAGCGTTGGATTCTCACAAATCGCTTCATCTCACCAACGGCGAGAAGGCTGAATTTTCTTGTCATGTGTTCTTCCAAACGCCGTATATCATTTGCATTTCGCTTCACGCAGACTTGATCTCGGCAGTGTGAGCTTCATGCATATGCTCAATGTGTTCCCTCAACTTTTCGCATCAACATTCTCGCTCTCTCCACACCAAACAGCTTGTTAAACAAGGTTCAAGTATCTCACCTGTTCCACACGCATTGATTGCTTGTTGCCACCATTCCCTTATTCGAATCTGTTATGCCTCTTAAGTCACTGTAAGGTTGGCATCTCGTTGTCCGGCGCATATCCAAAGAGCCTCGATGCTTCTCCATCTTTTCAACTCAAAGCAAAGAGTGCCTTGAACACTTCTCGAACTTGGTGATTCTTCCATTGCGGTGATGGCCATACAACGTCGAAATCAAAATCTACCGGAACAATGGTGCCTGAGTGAAAAAGGAGGTGGTGCGTGATATCGTGCTTGCTCATTTTTCGACTCTTCGTGGAGTTCTCGTATCTCCGGTGAGAAAGGGAAAGATTCTACAAAAGATTCATCACCGCCGATCGGATCTGTTCAATGATGAGCGGTGCGCGTGGAGTTCTTTTGGGAATCGATCCGGTGCGGCTTGAGGAGCGGAGCGGTGGTTCTTTGGTTCAAAGGTTTGGTTGTGAAATAGACCGGCTTCTTTGAGCCTCGGTTGTCTTAAACCGTTGGTCTCGGTGATTTTCCTTTTGATTGACTTGTCCTCGGCCTTATCAAGCGTCATCGGACGATGATGAGATTTCTAAGGTGGCTCATCATCAAAGTTAAAAGTTTGACGAGTAGTCTTGGGATCGACTTACTCGTGCTTGGAACACCCGCAGGTGATTCTTTTGGATTTGTCATGGGGGTTGACTAAACTTCTTCTTCGTCTTGATCCCGGAAAAGTGACATCGGGTTGTCGGGAATCATGAAGTGCGCCGATCTCCTTCTCGGATGGGTCGATGATTGCGGGGAGGGTGTTTTCTACTTGACCTCTTTACCCCGGAAGTCTCAACCTCCGTGGGCCTTCATTTCCTCCGGTCTCTCTGCTGCGAGGCCTTGGTCCTCTCTTTCGACAGTGTCGGTGTCTTAGGGTCTTCTACTGTGGCATCCATTGGAGTCTCAACCCCATGGATTGCACTTTCATCGCCCCAGTGTTAACTCCCGGTACATTCTTCCTCGTGCCTCGATGCATCAGCGGCGTCATTAGCCTTCAGAGCGGTTGGCACCTCGGTCACCGAGAGTCTCAATCGTCGAGCTTCGTTGATGGCAACTTGCTTTCTTCTTGTGATTGTAATTTCTCTTCTTCGCCTCCTTGCTTCTTTGTGGAGTCATCGCAGCATCCTCCGACCTTTGCTGCGGTGGAGGAGTTTCCCCCCCCGGGCGCACCGGTGAGTGACTTGGAGTGGGGTCACTCGTCTCGGACTCACTGTTGCAATTGATGGTTCGTTAGTGGGGGCGGTGGTAGCACACCTTCAATAGAGGTTGGCTCGATTGGGGTCCCCACTAGCCAGTTTCATCGCCATTTCTCTTATTGCCTTCTTCCGAGTGAGCTGGGAAGTGGTAGAAGCAACATCAGTGGCTATTTTTGAACCACTCCCATAGGATCGATTTCGGTGTGTTCGGAGGACTCTCCTGGTCCCTCCATTAGTCTTTGCTCGTGAAGAATTCTTGATTCATGCAGTCTTTGCTTTGCATTTGTAACTCTTCTCGTGGCAAAGCAGCATTTTTACGGATCCTCATCACCTGTCCGAGAAGACATCAAGAAGAGGATGGAAGTGTTCTGTGGTGCGGGAGATGAGGCGGATGCTTGCCTTCTCACGTCTTGGCTTCTTCTTGACTTGCTTTGCTCTCTCCCTGTCCTTGTAGATCTGCAGGATGTCTAAGCAGATTGTCCTCATCAAGTGCTGGGAGCACAGATAGTTAGTCGAGGAAATTTAGGTTCCTCTTCTTCTTCTATGAATTCGGGCCGTTGGAACTGTCCCTTGACTTGCTCAACTTCCATTTTCTCCACTCACGCAGACGATTTTGGATGTCGGGTAAGGTGGAGATAGGATCATTACATCACTATCTCGCTTGGGGTTCTTTCTTGTGTTTGTTTGTGTGAGCTACTACAAGTGTGTCTTGAGTTGCCTCTGCGATCGCTTTCAGCAGACTTGGTGTTTCATCAACTACATCCGAGACTCTACTTCTCCCAAGTCTCCGTATTTGTGCTTAGTGAGTAATCGCTCACTAATTTGGTTTCTCTGTTCGACCGTTGCCTTGACGAAGTCTTCTTCGTCTCTGGTTTGTACGGGGAATTTACGGTTCGAGGCGGTGTCCTCTCGAGTCTTGGGCGGCGGGGGCAGTCTTGGTGTTTGTTTTCGAGGAGGCGGCCGTGCAGGGCTTGTCGATTCTCCTTTGACGATCGGAGAAGGTATTTGTGAGTCCTTCTCGACCCTGCTGCAGGGGGTGACACTTCTTTGGGGCGGTGCGCTGGCAGCGGGAGCGGAGCGAGGTGGACGGGTGACTGCTGGGCGGTGACTGCTGCGGGGGAGCATGTTTGGTTTTTTTTCGGGGGCAATGATCTTCTTGGTAGCTGCAGGGGACTTTCTTCTTAGGTGGAGAGGAAGCATTTGTATCTTTGGTGGTGATTCCCCTCATCAGTGTCGCTCTCTTGGCATAAGCTCGCTTCCCGAGCACCGAGAGAGGTTAGCTCACGAACATCCTCTTGTTAACATGGAAGGCCTTCCCATGTCTAAGAGGGACTCCTTTCACCTCCAATAGCCGGCCAATCACTAGGCCATATCCGGGATCCTCCAAATGTGCCATCTTCTTTGAAGGACTTGTTCCCCACGTTCGCAGAGTCTGCTTTGTAGATAAACTCAGCCCAATTTATCTTCTTTTCTTCGATGATTGCAGCCATCACAATCGGCTTTGCCTTTGATAGTTGGTCAAAGCCGCCAAATTTGATGTCGATACATTTGGCAACTATGTCCAACAATTTGTGATAATCCTCCTTCAAAGAATCTCTTGTTTCTTTGTGTATATAATTTTATCGCAAAGGTCGGACTTGGCTATTTTTTTCCATGCGTCGGCCAAGTTTACATCGGCTTCCTTGATTCTCGTTGCTCCTTCGGTGGTAGTGAGCAATATTGACCAAATCCTTGGCGTAATAGTCACCGCTTTGCCCCGTGAGCAGATGACTTGATTCTTCGTCGTGAATCTCAAGCATTCACGTAGAATGTGCGACCTCCTCCACATAGGTCATAGGATATTCCAGCGTTAGAAACGGTTTTAGTGGGACGTTTCCAACTTTTCGGCAATTTTCTTCACCAGGGTGTCGTCGGACCTCGCTTCACCATTCGTCGAAATCCACCGTTGAACCGGTGTGGATTTGCTTTCCTAACTTAGTAAAGTCGTAAGTTGGTGCCATTTCTAGAATTATATCAAGAAAAGTCTCGAGAAATTGATTTGAATGTCGATAGGGTTTTGAGAGTAGTTTGCCTTTGCTTTTGAGAGAAAAAGATGAACAGTTTTTTAGAAGTGTGAGAGAAAGGACGAAAATGGTTTAAATATGGTTTATGAAAAAGGGCGTGCAGACGGTTTTTGAATTGTGATCGAAATCAACGGCTTGGATTTTCGTGACGCCTATTGAGCATTTCACGTCTCGTATTTAATGCGGCAGCATTTATATCCAATCATGTTCTTAGTGTGCGGCTTTATGTCTCAGACACATCATCATTATCCGACGTGTTCCTTAAAACATTCCCGTTAAGTCAAAACGACTGCATTTTTGTCACTTTGCTCATAAGTTATTCAGCTTATCTCTTAGCCGATTTAACTCTACTCCTCGATTCTCTTGGTGACTCAGCTATCGGTGACTTCGGTGTAGTTGTCTTTTCCGATCTGGTGATTTCATCGAGTTGATTTTTGTTTTGACTCTTTTTCACTTCTTTTTCTGTTCTAATGCTCTTCTTTGATTTGTCCGAGTGTCACCACTCAATTAACCCTAACTCATGCTTGAGTTTTCAAATCTTGACTCACATAATGGTTTTGTGAAGATGTCACCTAGTTGTTTATCGGTTGAGATGTATTCCAAGATAATGTCCTTCTTTTCAACATGATCTCTTATGAAATGATATCTCGACATCTATATGTTTTGTTCTTGAGTGCAACACAGATCTTGAGTGATTGCAATGGCACTTGTGGTTATCACACATGATTGGAATTTCTTTTCTTCAACTTCATAGTCTCTCCGTGCATTTGTCTCATCCATAGGACTTGGGCACAACATTACGCTTTGTAGAGGTGGCTATTGAGTTTTTCTTGCTAAACGGGGAAATTGAAATGGCTTTGAGTTTTGCTTGCTAAACCAGGAAATTAGTCTTTCTTCTAGCATTTGACATCGTGCTTTTCTGTCCACTCGCATCCAAATAGCCAGTGATCGAATAGCCAATTAGATCAATCCACCTTCCTTTGGATACCATAAGGCCTCTTCTGGCTTCCTTTCAAGTATCTCAAGTATTCTTTTTAGCCTGCTTTGTCATATGGCTCTCTTTTTGGAGCGATTGAAATCTTGCACATACACCTACAAAGAAAGGTGATGTCCGGCCCGCTGGCTTTGTGAGATAGAGCAATGATCCGATAAGTGCCCTCAGTATCTTGTTTGATCTACTGCTTGCCATCCGCATCCGTGTCCATTTTGGTGATGTGTTCATTGGTATTTTCACGAGAAGACTTTTCTTCCATACCAAATTTCTTCATTAAATCTTCCGTATATTTTGTTTGACTTATGAAGGTTCCATCCTTCACCGTTTGTTTCACTGAAGTCGAGGAAAATGTCGGCTCTCCCATCATGCTCATTTCAAATTTGCTTTGCATGAGGTTTGAGAATTTTTCGACTCTTTGTTAGTGGATCCAAAATGATGTCATCCACATATATTTGAACAAGCGTTATACTCTTCTTGTCTTGAATTAAGAAAAAGTGTTCTATCTACTTTTTCCTTTTGTGAATCCATTTTCGATTAGGAATTGTGACAGGTATCATACCATACATGGGTGCCTGTTTCAATCCATACAAGGCTTTCTTGAGAGTTTGTATACCTTGTCTCCAAGAGTCTTCTCAAATCCTGGAGGTTGTTCAACATATATTTCGTTTAGGAATTCACTTTTTACATCGATAAGAAATTCTTGTTCATAGGCAAGAAACATCATATAGCTTATCTTTCTTATAAACCGGAATGCACTTTTTACATCCATCCGATACAATGAAATTCTTTCAGTGCAAAAACATCCTTATTAATCTTGCTACAGGGCAAATGTTTCATCAAAATCTATCCCTTCTTCTTGGCAATATCCTTTGGCTACTAGTCTTGCTTTATTTCTTACCACAGAGCCTTCCGTTCGTTCATCTTATTTTACGAATACCCATTTGGTTCCAATAACATTTTGATGTATGGGTCTTTGCACTAGTTCCCATACTTTATTTCTCTCAAAACCGATTGACTCTTCCTTGCATAGCTTGAATCCAATGTGTGTCATCCAATGCTTGTGACACATCTTTTGGCTCTATTTGCGAAATGAAGCATGTGAACATAGCTTCTTTGTTGAGTTCTCGATCTTGTTTTGACACCTTCTCTCATATCTCCAATGACAAGTTTACGGTGGATGGTCTCTAAATCCATCTTACATCAAAGTTGGAGTAAGTTAGCTGGATTCGGTCGACTTGCGATTTGTTGTTGCTTGGTCAGCTCTCTTTCGTGGTCACTTAAGCGCAAATTTTCCGGCTTTTGAGATTGACTATCTCATCTTCTTACTGAGTTGATAATCCCGACTTGACTTGGGCGTAGGGACTCTTCTGTACTCAATATGATTGGATGTTTCAACTTATCGGTGACTCTTCAATGTCTTCTCCATTTACATTTGGCTCATCGAATCTTTACATGAATGGATTCCTCTGTAACCATAGTTCTTTTATTTAGTATGAGTACAAGATAGGCTTTGCTTTTCCAAGATCAAAAGCCTTTCAGAGTATCTGTTGAAGATACCTTATCTCATAGTCTTTGTCTGCCTATTTATCATACATCTTTGTTTTGGGTGTAGAATGTGTTAATTGCTTGATCCCAAAATCTTTTTGGTAACCCCTTCACTAACATGTCCTTTGCTGCCTTTGATGTTTCCTTCTGCTAACTCCAAGGGTTGCCATCCTTTTGTAGGTCTGATAGTTCATGACCAATACCATTCTCATAAATTAATTCGGTTATTATTCCATTGACATTCTAGGTTCCTCATCGATCTTATTTTGATAATGGTTTGACTCTTCTCATTTGAATTCTCTTGCATATGTAGTTTTAGCAATTCTTGCACATGAATATTGTGGTGCTTTTGAGTGTAGTTTCTTTCCACTTAGGTGCATGTGCCAAATAGTCTGATGAAAGCTCTTATTCTTTTGGAATGGCCTTTGTTGAGTTCTAGGACTTGATTTGTTTTCCACTTGACATGCATTATATTCCATAAGTCTATGCTAGCTTGTTAATTGATAATTCACATTGTTCCAATCAGCTTGGCTTGGATATTTTCTACCATTCCCATCATATGTATTTCTTTTATGGATTTTAGAATTTTTGGTAGCTCGATTAGGTTGAAGTTTCCTTCAACATATGCTTTCAGTGATTTCTAATCCATTTAGGAGTTTCTTTGATGGACAATGCCTCTCTTATTTGAAGCTTCATTTCCTTTTCCAAATATGACTTTGGCTCCTTTGACTTCCTTGAATTTTGATGATTTCTCTTTTCCTTTGTAACCAAGGCCGCTTTCCTTAGTATTGTGCTTTGGAGTGAATGTGTGTGCAACATTTAGAGTTTTGGGTTTTTCGGACTCTGAGGGGTTGACTTGAAGATCCTTTTCCAAAATTACTCTTGAGGTTTGACATGGCATAACAAAGGAATTAAATTCTAGGTTCATACTGTCTCTTTTGTCTCCACATTCTTTTGACTCATAATAAGATCATCCAATGATTTAGATGCCTTAGTGAATGAAAGGCTTAATAACATTTTTGAGGTCATTTCCCTCTTTTCTATAGCGTAATTTCAATTTTACTAATTTAGCATTTTATTTCTTTTATGGATTTTAAACTTTCATTTTCAGCGAGTATTTGACTTAGAGGACTCGGCTCTCTTAGTCTTTGAGTTTTGACTTTTAAGTAGGCTGTTTTCCTCATTCAATAGTGTGTGTGAGGATTTAATGTGCTCAAAATCTTTCATCATTTTGCTTAATGAATCATAAAGATCTTGAGGTTTGACATGGTGAATTAAATCCTGTGTCTTGTCTCCACATTCTCTTTGACTCATAATAAGATCATCCAATGATTTAGATGCCTTAGTGAATGAGGCAATAACCGTCAGCTTGTTGAATTAGATTTTCAATGACTATTTGACCTCATCTTCTTGATCTTGTTCTTTGGCCATTCAATAAGTGTGTGAGGATTTAAGGTGCTCAAAATCTTTCTTCTTGAGTCACTCTATCACTAGTGTACGAGCTTGTTGAATTAGTACCTCATCTTCTTGATCTTGTTCTTTCATTGCTGAGATCAAAGGCTTCTTCTTCAACTCAATCCTTCTGCCTTGACTCATTTTGTCTCTCTTGGCTTATTTATCTCTCTATGCATTTATCTCTGCGGCCATCATTGCCTTTTTCTTTTCTTGTCTTTCTCTCTTTCTCAAGACCTTTCTTTCTTCTTCATTCCTGTGTACTTGTTGACTACGAGGATATGAGCGATCAATGGCATAGTGACACTGGTTGTCTACAATTCCAACATAGATATTGACCTTTTGATCACCTCTTTTCTCTTGAGTTGTCGATCCTTTGATACTCAACTTGTTGATAACCATTCTCTTGGTTGGCCTATCATCCCTTGATTTGGGGGAGCCGAGTGTCTTACGGAAGATTCACCCTTTCCTCTCTTGTAGTTCTTGTTAAAGAACTTGTTAAATCTTTTAACCATCGGGGCTATTTCTTCCGGGGTCAATTGCCTCTTTGACCTCAACTCTCTTCCCATCTTTGACAATTAGAGCAAAATTGTTTTGGGTACAACTGTCTCTTCCTCGGGTCTTTTCTTCTCACTCAAACTCATAGGCTTTGAGGTCCGAGAATAGTTCATGGTTGGATGTCTTTGATAGGTCCATGGAATGTCTCGAGTGCCATGACCTTCATTTCCCATTCAGGTGGAAGACTTTTAGGATCTTCATACACATTTCTTCTCGTGTATATTCCTTTCCAAGTGTAGGCTTGACTCATTTGTGATTTCAGTAAACCGAGCATCCAGTTGATCCGATTCTCTCCCGAGATCATTTTGAAATTTTCAAACTTCTCGTAATGCGACTACCGATAATTTGTTTTCTTTGATTTGCTCGAGCCTTCACAAATTAATGTCGGCTTGTCCCGCATTTCTTTAGCCGTTTTGCATGATTTGACTTTGTTGAACATGGCTTTGTCCAAGTTTTGTAGAGGATGTCCCTTGGCTACATTATCCAGGTTGTATCTTTTTTTGTCATCATTTGTCCACTCAGTTCTTGGTTTTCAACCATGACCGATCCGGGAGCAACATCTTTTCTCCTTCATTTTGCAACTCTTCGCATTTGTGTTCACTTTTAATATTTGTAGAGGCCCATCTTCTATCACTATCCACATCTCATCATGTAATCTTTGATAGATGAGCCTCGCATACGAATTTTACAATCATCAAATTCTTCAATGGTGAACATAGGGATGCGTGTTAGATTTGCTTCCATGATAATGATTTTTAATAAAAAGAGTTTTGAAAGTTTAAGTACTAAAGCGGACTTTGAAAAATTTGGAGATCTAGTTCAAGAACGGTGCGGAGGGTTCAATGAACCAACCGCTCCGATACCACTTGTAGGTCCCAAGGGGTGTAAGTGTAAGGTTTAGAAGGGGGTTGAATAAACCTTACCAAATTTTCGATTTAGTCCTTTTAAATCTCAGAGTTAATTCTACACATGTTTGTGTCCTTGATGGACAATCGAATTAGTCACTCAAGAGAGTTAATCTTTCAAAACTCACCGAGTGTTGATGGAGTAACTCATTTGTTGGCTACAATTTAACTCAATTTGTATTTTTATTTTATTGGAAGACTTAACACCCTTAAGTTTGATTAAGCGAGAATATTAGAGCTTGATTTAGTACTTGTAAATTATCAAATGGATAGCAAATTTATCACAGATATAAGCAATTAAAAGTGCAGGAATTTAAATCTTTGAAATGTAAATGACACTGATAAAGTTTTTATAGAGGTTCGAAGATGGGGTAATTCTTCTACTCCTCTCTTCTCCAACTCCCGGAGGAATCCACTAAGTAATGATCGGTTTACAAAGTGGTAACAGATCCGGATACAAGTCTTGATCACATCTAAAATTGACTTGATCCTTTGGGACTCGATCCGAGACGCCTTGATCACTCACCGGTGGCTTCTCGTTCGACTCGCCTTCTTCACAGGCATTTGCGCTTGCTACTACTGACTCACTTGCTCAAGCTTTTTGGATTTGATCACGAAGCCCTCCAAATGCTTAAGACTTAGTTCAACTTTGAACTTTTCTACAATCCTTCCCGGAAAGTAGACCCCTTGTTTTCAAAGGTTTCCTCTTTAATTGGTTGAAGCTCTCTTTCCTTCACGAGGTAAGTGTTGGATTGATGTACTTTCAAATGTAGGCTTGAGGATTGAGATTGTTTGATTTCTCTAATGTGCTTGTATATCTCACGTATGTGTCATTCATGCATCTCTTTTCTCAAACTAACTCCTCGGCCTTTTATAGTGAACTTTCAAAAAATTTGCCCGTTGAAGAGATATGCTTATTTTTGAAAGTCACTTTGCGATCGTTGGCTTGCGAGTTCTTGGAGTTGCCGTTTCCTCGTATGAATTATTCTTTTCACCTTTTCGAGCTCGACACGGTGTCGTGCTTCCCATTGGTTCATTCCTTTTTGCACGCTCGGGATGAGCACTCCAAGAAAGGTTGTATGGAGATATTACTTGTTTAAGTAAATCTCTTGATTTTCTCAGGCAACGGTTCTTTTACGATTATCTCGACTTGATCGCATTTCCTTGCTTTCCCAGGTGACTTAGAGTCGACTTCCAATCATGGATGACTCTTCTGTCACTTCAACTTGAGACTTGGCTTTTCTTGAGTTGACTTGATCGATGCTCCACTCACCGCATCTCACCGCTTCTTGATAGTGTTCCCGTCTACTCTTCTTTGCCATACTCATTGTCTCACATAGAGTCTTCCTTCCAGTCTTGATTGTCTTCTTGCATGTTAGGGCGTAGTTTGTCTTGACTCGGCTTGGCCACTCTATTCATTTCAATGCATTTTACAACAAGAATTGGGGTGCCAACTTTCTATTCTAAGTTTTACATGGCATTCATCAAAATCTAAACAATAAAATTCCTAACAAAGTTATCTTTCCTTCACAGGTGAGTGTTGGAATGATGTCCTTCATAGTGTAGGCTTGAGGATTGAGAATATTTCAGATTTTCTAAGAATTGTTTGAACGTTTTTAGTTCAGGTCTATCTCTTGTGTCACTTGTGACTCTCTTCTTTTCTCAATTTAAATTCCTTAGCCTTTTATAGTGATCTTTCAAAAATTTGCCCGTTGAAGAGATAGGCTTATTTTTGAAAGTCATTTGCAGTCGTTGGCTTGTCTTGTTGCGATCCTTGGAATTGCCATTTCCTCGTATGAATTGTTCTTTCACCTTTCGAGTTCGACACGGTGTAGTGCTTCCCATTGGTTCATTCCATTTGCACGCTTCGGGACCGAGCACTCGAGAAAGGTGGTATGGAGATATTACTTGTTTAAGTAATTCTCTTGATTTTCATGCAATGGATCTTTTTGATTATCTCGACTTGATTGCATTTCTTTGCTTTCCCCAGGTGACTTAGAGTCGCCTTCCAATCATGGATGACTCTTTGTCACTTCAACTTGAGACTTGGCTTTTCTTGAGTTGACTTGGTCGATACTCTACTCACCGCATCTCATCCGCTTCTTCAAGAGAGTTCCGTCTACTCTTCTTTGCCATACTCACTGTCTCGCGTGAGTCTTCCTTCTAGTCTTGATTGTCTTCTTGCATGTTAGGGCGTAGTTGACTTAACTCGGCTTGGCCAGCTCTATTTATTACAATGCATTTTACAACAAGAATTGGGGTGCCAACTTTCTATTCTAAGTTTTACATGGCATTCATCAAAATCTAAACAATAAATTTCCTAACACTTATGAAATTAGTTGAGTAGGCTTGCGTTAGTTGTCTGCTATAAGATAGGGCTTGGCTTCGCTATCGTTCATGACTTGTATTGTAGTCGGCCTGGAAAGCCTCTGTAGTCTTTCTAATGCTAATGCCTTATTCTTTCATTCATTTTCTTTCTTTTAGTTGTGGTAGCTTCCGCGCCAGCAAGATAGGGCGAAGCCAAAACAATACTAAACGAGAAAAGCCCTATATATCTTAGTTAACTAACATCTATTCATTGATTTGCTAAAGTAATAGTTAGCTCAGGCCTTTCAACTAGGCTAGCAAAGCATCGAAAAAGAGTCCGGCAAGTCAAGAGTTTACTTGCTTACTCTATCTTCATCTTAGAATATATCTTCTAATAAATTAGATGGCCTCTTTATTGATTGTGGGATTTGACTCTTACAAGACGATCAACCAAGGACTATCTTCTTCTCGCTTTGTCTCGCACGCTTGTTATATTTGTTTATATAGTGTGTGAAGCCTAACTAATATCAAGTGGCCATTCCGTAAATAGAGGCCGTTAAGGATGTACTTGCTTCTACTTTCATTTTCTTTGTCGAGATTGGGTTGGTGTTCCATGTCTTCGCACCGAAGCTTGTGTAGCCTCGCAAAGCAAAGCGGTACAAGATCGAAAAAGAATGCATTGGATGGATGCCGGGCATTGAGAAGGAAGGACGCTTTCGAGGCGAAAGGCCATGGGGAGATATGTGTGTGATCCATGGATCTCCGATCGGAAACCGTATCAAGCTCGTGGATAGTCCGCACTCTTTGGACTTTTCAAACTTAGCGAATCGAAACATCTCGAGTAGCTAAAGAAGGAAATCAACCGAGACCCCGTTAGTAGCGGCGAGCGAGAGCGGATTGGGGTTTGAAGAAAAACAAACACGTCTTGTCGAGCCTTAGCAAAGTGTTCACTTCTTTTTCGCTAGGTTTCATTCGATTTGTTGTGGATTGGATGATGGAAAAACCAGCAAGCTACGACTTGAAAGCTTACCTTATTATTATGAAAAGGAGAAAGGGCTTTTTTTCTTTTTATAGATGTTGAGGTTGAGTCGGGGTGGGGAGCTTGAAGAGCAAAATGAGCCGCGCTAGCTTTATTCGTTTTTCAAATGACAAGCTACGGTCTAACGACCCCCTAACCTAGGTTGGGGCGAAAACTCCAAAACTAGGGTTCCAAACCTTTCTCTAATAATAAGGTAAGCTTTTAAG